>PVHX01025456.1:0-22374 GCA_004024805.1 Geosciurus inauris | reverse complement strand
TTATCTACCTGACTGTGGAAGAGGCTGACAACCTCTAGGGCTGTTTGCTATTGTGCCCTCATGGCTGGCCTGCAGCAGGATCAGAAGAGAAGCTTCTGGCCATGTCTCTGGGCCTAGTCTCCTCTGCAGAGGCTGGCAAGGATCAGAGGAAGAGGCCTGGGTGTAAAGAGGGGAGGGCTTGGTACAGGAAGCAGTGGAGTGAGACCAATGAGGTGAGGAAAGGAGTAAGGATGATGGGATATAAGGGGCCCTGCAGAGGTAGGAGGAGCCTGAATATGCTGTAGGCAAGGAGCTCCTGCAGGGAGGACCAGACTCCAGCCCAGGCAGCCATTCACCCGGTTGGGGGAACCACTCACCCAGTCTGTACCCCACACCAGTACTCCCCAGGGGCTCCTTCACAATGTCATTTTCATCTGAAGGTGGTTAAAACCTGGAGGGCTGGGCTGGCTGACCCAGCCCATCTCAACCTTTGCTCATGGTTATGTGTCTATTTCCCTGTGAAAACCCCACATCCTCCTCCCAGTCTCACGATCACTGCCATCCCACACAGAGTGTGTGTTGGTGCTGAGGACTGAAGCCACCTCTGTCAGCTTAAATATCCAACCCAGAACACTTCAGGAGTATGCAGGAGTAAATAGTACCTAAGTAAATCTTTACTTCAGGACATTCTTGAACAAAAGTTGTCCAGAGAAAGAGTTGGCTGCACTGAGCTCCCAGTTTTCACCTGAGCAAGTTGTTTCATTATTAAAAAATGGTCAACATACCCCCCCATCCTCACCAACATTTATTGTTCCTTGTAGTCTTGATAATTGCCATTCTGAGTGAGATGAAATCTTGGAATAGTTTTGATTTGCATTTCTCTAATTGCTAGAGATGTTGAACATTTTTTATATATTTGTTGATCAATTGTATTTCTTCTGTGAAGTGTCTGTTCAGTTCCTTAGCCCATTTATTGATTGTGTTATTTCTTTTTTTAGTTTTAAGTTTTTGAGTTCATTATATATTCTGGATATTAATGCTGTGTTGCAGGTGGGACTGCAACTTGCAACCATTAGAGAAAGCAGTAAAGAGATTCCTCAGAAAACTTGGAATGGAACAACCTCTTGACCCAGCTAACTCACTCCTTGGTTTATACCCAAAGGACTTAAAATCAGCATACTACAGTGATGCAGTCACATCAATGTTCATAGCAGCTCAATTCACAATAGCTAAACTATGGAACCAACCAAGGCATCCTTCAATAGATGAATGAATAAAGAAAATGTGATGTATATATAAATAATGGAATATTATTCAGCCTTAAAGAAGAATGAAATTATGTCATTTGTTGATAATGGATGGAGCTGGAGAATATCATGCTAAGCAAAATAGGCCTATCCTAAAAAACCAAAAGCCAAATATTTTTTTCTGATAAGCAGACACTGACCCATTATGGGGGAAGCATGGAGGGAAAAATTAAGGAACTTTGGATTGGGCAGAGGAGAGTGAGGGGAAGGGAGGGGGTATGGAGGTGGGAACAACAGTGGAATGAGACATACATTATTATCCTGTATACATGAATGATTACACTACCAGTGTGTCTCTGCACCATGTACAGCCAGAGGAATGAGAAGTTGTGCTCTATTTATGTTAAAAGTGTCAAAATGCATTCTACTCTCATGTATAACTAATTGGGACAAATTTTTTAAAATACCATTAAAAGTATTGAAAGGCCAGCCATAGATTAGGGCTGTATCCCATGATCATTCACATGTGCTAGTTTCTTGATCTCTTTCTTGGACCTGTCTTTGCATTATTTGGTGCCATTCTTCCCTCCTCCTAGGAAAGTGCACTACCAAATGAGCTACATCCCTGTCCCAGAATTTATCTCCACAAGGACAAACATGTCCTTGCTTTTGTGCTGCACAAAGTTTAATTTTGGTCAGATTTAGGAGGCATGTGAGCATTTCTCCTTGGGTGTGGGAATATGGTGTTCCTTGCTCACAACTAAGACCTATGTGCACACTTCATAATTATATGAGCTGTTGGACAACCTTGTTCTCAGACACTGAGAATTGGTTTGGGCAAACCAGCATGTGTCCTCCTGTCCATGCCATCCTACTGGGCTCACAATCTTTTGTCTTTTCTGCCAAGGCCAAGCTGTCAAAAAAAGGCCAGAAATAGGTCTGTATCCTGACATACTCTGTATTCAAATGGAGAGAAAAGAGTGTGGGTGTGTAATGCAGGAACAAAGTTCTCTAGAGACATTGTTCATCCAGAAAATTGTGAACTAGTTGCTTCAGGGCTATGGATGAAATTTATGCAACTTTGAATTTAAAATTCAAAAATTCTTTTTTTTTCTTTCTCTTTTGGTACTTGGATTTGAACTCAAGGGTGCTTAACCACTGAGCAACAACTGGAGCCCTTCTTTCATATTTTTAATTAGAAATAGGGTCTTTCTAAGTTACTTAGGGCCTTCCTAAGTTGCTGAGCCTGGCTTTAAACTCTCAATTCTCTTGCCTCAGCCTCCTAAGTTGCTGTGATTACCAGTATGCACCATCACACCTGGCTTCAACAAATTCTTTGGGATAACCAAATTTTCAGTGAGTATCTGCACTCTTCTTTTGTAGCCTGGGTGTAGTGGGAAACCAGCTGAGTGAGTGGAGACCACGGTCATGCCCATGGCTCAGTGGGTGTTTAACAGCAAGGCCTGGGCAGGTGTTTCCTGTCCCACATGCCCATCTGTATCACTGTGAATCACTGCCAGCTGCTCCCACTGCCATGTGCTGTGGCACAGAAGCAGTCTCATTTGTGGCCTGGGACCTGCTGGTGGTCAGGGTGGCTGAGTTTCAGGTTGGAACCTGAAAATCAGACAGAGGCAAGTGTAGATCATTTGCTATGATCATATTTGATGAGTATGGGGGCCTAGCATGACTTCTGCTGGTACTAATATACATACTTACTCCCCAATTTGCCTTCAGAGCAATGATACTAGCTGTCTTACTGATAGCCAGACACTGAAGATGACTGAGTCAAGTCATAGGAGGCCAAGGGGACTCCATGGAGAGAAAAGGAGAGGTGGGATTGACATTGAGGAAGATTTCCAATAGATTTCCTGACTGCCTAGTCTGGACTCACTTTACGGACTCTCTGGGAGAGCCTCTGGGAGAGGACTTTCAGGGAGCCCCCTCCCATCAATGTCAGTCTACTATCCCATGGGCCTGACTGGAGGATAGTCTTGAGCATGTGAGCAGGAACTCCTCTCTCCTCACGGCTATATCCCTTCAAACTTACAGCAACCAGTAAGCAAGCCTGGGGCTGAAATCCTGAGCATCTCGCCCACCACAGGCAGGGCCATGCTGAGCTGAGAATCAGCTCCAGGCTGGTTCCAGAGCCCTGGGCTTCGTGAGTGGGTCCCTTGGGGAAAAACATGTACAGTGAGAGAGGAGCCCCAGAAGGAGAGAGGACCAGACCATGGTGCAGGATCCCCTGAGTCTGCATTCTGAGACCTAGGCTGGGCTGGCTTCTCCAAGTCCTCTCTTGTCCCAATCTAAGAGATAACTGCCCATTATGCAAATCAACCTTAGCTCTGGGCTACTGCTGGAGAAGATTTTTGGTGTGCAAAGAAGCACTTATTCACAGGGGACAGAGAGAGGAGGGACAGCCCTTCAGACTCACCCTTAGCCCATAAGATTCTTCTTCATGGTGTGGTACTCTAGCTTCTGCTGACAAATGCTGCCCAGACTGTGTCTTCATAGATGACTCTGTCCTCAGGAGGGCCTGGAGGTCATTGTGTTCACCAGGAGATTGAAGCACATGCAGGTGGGAGGACACCTGCATCACTCAGGGACTCTGTTCCAGTGTGGATGGCAGCAGGTTCTTATAAGAAAGGGTTCTTGATAGTGATTTGGATAACAGTATTCTGAAATAGCTGGTCATATAAATGTGTATTACCATCTGAAGCAAGGTAGATACATTTTTATAAAGAATAGTTCTAAATGGTCTGATCTGCAAAGAACAATGGGGTGAGATCCTCATCTTTGGGTCTAGAAGGGCAACCAGCAGGGGTCCTGTTGCATCTAAACCTTCAGAAGCATTGAAAGAATTTTGAAGGGGAGGTGCCCTAATCCAGTCTCAAACCCAGATCCTAGACCTAGATCAATTTATTTTTTATTTTTATCTAGAATGCATCTTAAGAAGAGGCCCCAAGCCAGGTGCGGTGGCACACACCTGTAATCCCAGCACTTTGGGAGGCTGAGACAGAAGAATCACGAGCTGAAAGCCAGTCTCAGCAACAGTGAGGTGCTAAGAAACTCAGTGAGACCCTGTCTCTACATAAAACACAAAATTGGGCTGGGGATGTGGCTCAGTGGTCAAGTACCCCTGAATTCAATCCCTGGTACCAAGAAAGAAAAAAAAAGAAGAGACAAAGCTCAACTGGGCACTTTAAAAGTCATAGTGAGCAAAGTATGCCTGTTGCCCATGTTTAGAAAGGTGTATTGGGCACAAGTTATTTCAAATAAGTTAAATGAACATGTTACTTCTTCTTGCATCACTCACCCAAAAGAAAGAAGAAAGAAGCACAAAGCTTATAAGTTGACTATGATATCAGGAAGTTTGTCATTGGTTCTATCATTCTGCAGGGTGAAATGGAAATATTCCAACACAGAGGGTAAAATTGGAAAATAATAAATCATTTCCTAGTAGGAACCCTATGAGGATGATTAATCCTGAGTCTTCACCCATTTATGCTCCATCAGAATAATAAATGAAAATCATAGACTAATCCCACCTTTAAACACCTAAAGGACTTGTGCTCAAGGTTGGTTTTTAATAGCCATTTAATTCATGCATCTGTCCCCTGTAATAGTTGGATGGATCCTGAAAGGTAGAAATAGATTGCTAAATGTTCAGATGGAATATAACCTCATTGCCCATTTATGTATCAGGTGTGGAATGTGCCAGACTACCTTCTGCAGGTACATGGTATAAACCATTGATATAAAAGCTGGGTTTTGCATTCCTCTCAGAAAGCAGGATCCAAAACAGTGTGTATTCATATGGAGTGGACAAGAGCACACATTTTATTCACTCAGATATGTTGACTCTCCTTTCCATGTCATAACAGTCCATGGGGGCTTCAACAATCTGGAAAACCAGGGGAATTCCTAGGTCTCTATGCTGTCATAGAAATTGTGCATGAAGTGACAAATATATTGAGAAATTTGGAGGGACACATACATTCCAGAAATTAAAAAGGAAACCATTTTTTTTAACCACATAAGCTGAAACATTCTGGGTTTAGTTGTTTGGAAATTTTTGAGCCATCTCCCACAAAATAATGAATAAGTTATTTCACCTTACACCATCCACCCAGAAGAAAGAAGCACAAAGCTTATAAGGTGACTATGATATCAGGAAATAACATATTTCAATATTGGGGATGTTGCTCCTATTCACATATTATAAACAGTGAAATTGCCAAATGAATGTGGTATCCAGAGTAGAGAGGCCCTGTGGTATATCCCACAGTGGTTCCAGTTGCCCAACTATATAAGCAATTGTATCTAGTAGACAGAGAAAACAGAGGAATTGGTGATGAGAACAGAAATGCTGTGTTTAGATCCAGTTCCCATAGACGAATCCCAATGTAGATCATGGGATTTTGGACTAGATATGGACCTAAAGTAGGAACTATACATCTTTTGAAAAATAGCTCTGCCTTCCCAGGTTCTCACAAATACAGGACAATGTGATATCAAATGACCATACAGCCAGAACTGGAAGATTCAGCAATCATGAGGTCAGGCACTTCCAGTCATGATCATGGTAAGGTGGATGATGTGTGTGCAGGGTGTCAGGAGCAGAGTTGAAGCTCAGTAACCTACTGGTCCACAGCTCATGTCTCTATTCTGTACCAGTGCCTCTCCCTGAGTTCCCATTTGTGTCCTATAGGTGTTGATGGAATTTCCTGCCTAAGAGTATTCTGAAGAGACTGTCACCTGACACTGTCTAATAACAATATAATGAGAGCCTCTGATGCATTCTAAAGTCTGGTAGCCACATTAATGACTACTAGATAAAAATAAAGAGATGTATAATTTTTTTAAATAATATATACTATATAACCAAACACATGAAAAATAGCATTGCAACAGTGGTCCCTTCACCTTCTGAATATAGCCCTCGTTGCTTTAAGGTTTATTTTTTTTTAATGTTTTTTCTTCCTTCTCCCCTCTCCCTCTCCCTAACAAGACTGGGAGACAGTGTTATGTTTTCTTCCCCTAGTTAACTGCCCTTGAACACACCCACTACAGGAAGGAGGTGCCTGCTGAGGATCTGGGAAGTGAATATCTGCCAAATTAATAAGTGAATCCTAATGCACCATCATCTAGGGCACCCTGAGACCCCCTACCAGAGCACACCTGGAATGTAACCCTTCAAAACCCCCCTGTCCCTGCTGATCAGGCAAGTCACAGCCTTGGGGACAGGAGTCTCCTGTGTTTCTCCTTTGTTAGCAAAGCAATAAACCTTCTTTTTCCTTTTTCTCAAAAACTGTCCACATTATTAAATTGACATTGATTGGCATTGGGGACAGGGACCGAGCTTTCAGTTACAGTATAATTTACACAAAGAATTGTTAAAAACCTATTTATGATATGGACAAAAGTCCATACTTAAAGTAAAATAGTGTTAGCATTTCTAAATCTAAAAAATTCCCATGTTTTTCAGTGTAAGAATCAAATCTAATTTTTAGTTACTCAAAGATACAAGCTAAAAATAAGAAACAACTTTTACATATATGATCTTTGAAATATAACACCAATTTTAGGTGTCTGCTTTTATCATTTCTTTTTTACAATAGAGAAAAAATTGTTTATCAAATTTCCTTTAAAGATGCCTATGTCTTGTGTAATGCTGATCAAAAGTAAAAGAAAAGGATCTAAATGATCTGGTGCCTGATGATTCATTCTGTTAGTCAGCCTCCTCCCTAAAACACATGTTATTGCTCAGGAAAAATGTGTCCAAGGTGGCATGGATGGAGACTTTTCATGGGGTTATCAATGGGTATTTCCATTCACAAAGGTAACCTGACTGTGGCCACTGCTCTATGTGCCAGTGGAGATTTTTTAAAAAACTGAATTCCCAAATTGTCATCCTCTGTGGATAACAACCAGGTACCTGGGAACACACCTTTTCATCATGGTAGGGCAGTCCTTCTGCAATAGAATTTATTCAGGATAGGGCTGTTTTCTGTACTTGCAATGCTTATTGTAAAACTGCTATCTGTGACCTTACAGAATCCCTCACCCACAGTCATGATATTACACATGGGGCTTTTCAGCACAGAACTCAGTTCACAGCCAATAAAGGACAGGAATGATGGGAGAGAAGATGACAGAGTGGATCTAGGCAGCAACCTCTGAACACTCCACAGCCCAGAAAAGAAGCAGCAACAGAACACTTAACCAGAACTCATTATTGGACAGTTTGATACATAGGGGGACCCGAAGTTTGGTTACCAGAGCAGAAAATAAGGACAGAATTCTTTGACCCAGGACTCTAATGAGAATGGGATTAAGCAGGAGGGAGAGAAAGAGGGAGAGTAAAAGCACATATATCTACTTCCTTAGCAACAGCTGGAAAGAATAGCAGATCAAGTTAAAACACAACAGAACAGCAAGGACAATGAAGGAGATTGGGAAGCTTAGCCAAAATTGTGGACTAAAAACCATGTGGGCATGGCATTCATTTTGTAGGGTCCACAGCTAGCCAGGCTCCCTAGAAGAAAACAATTCAGCACAGCTTCTTTCCACTCCAGATAGCAATAAATGAAACCAGAAGTAATGCCTCTGAAACTGTCTCAGTAATCTGCCTAGAAAAATCTCTGCTAGCCAAAAGTAACCCCTATGAGCTGCACTAGCCAGGATGGAGACCTTTGCTCCAGAGATACCCCACAAAGAGCCAATACCCAAAGACCTCACAGTTGCACAGGTGTTTGGATATCACTGCCCTGAGCAGATCACAGTGACAGAGTAAAGGATGCCTACAAAAAGCTCATGTGTGAGACAATGCAAGAGGATTCAGAGGAGAACTGATTGGGTTGTGACAGTCTTAACCCAATCAGTGAATTAATCCCCTGATAGGGATTAACTGAGTGGTAACTGATGTGGTAGGTTGTGGCTGGAAGAGGTGGAAATTGGGGGCATAACTTTGGGGTATATATTTGTATCTGGCAAGTGGAGACATCTCCCTGCTTCTTGATCAACATGTGAGCTGCTTCCCTCCACCACACTCTTCTGCCATGATGCTCTGCCTTACCTTTAGCCCACAGGAATGGAGCCACCTTCTCTGGACTAAGATCTCTGAAACTGTGAGCCCTCAAATAAACTTTTTTCCCTAAAGTTGTTCTTGTCATATCTTTTAGTCATAGCAGCAAAAAAAAGCTGACCAAAACACTCTTCAAGCAATTTTTTTTGTAAAATGTTTTATTGACAGGATTACATGTGTTTTTATTAATGAAAATGATATTTAAAAGTGTAGTTGTATGAAAGCTGGCTTTGATGAACAGTAAACAGAAATATATGTGCTGGTGTGGATTGCATGGCTATAGCCAAATCAATCCTCTCTGCATCTGAACAGTCAGGATATGCTCCATATTGACAGAGTATCTGAGACTAGTTTACAAATCCTTCACCATAAACTATTCATCACCATTTTTATTTGTGATGAAATAAAAATGTAGAAATAGAAATGGTGATGAATGATGATGTAAGGACACTTCTGAGCTTTCGTACAGAAACATCCTGGGCTCCCACTGAACCCACAGCAGCTCCCATTGCCAAGGGACAGCACCAGTTCTGACTAAAAATACACAGGAGTCAATAGACAGCATCCTACACATTTCCTGGGCCTTTCCTGCTTCTTCAGACAAGCTGAGAAGCATGCTCTCTCTCCTTCTTTAAAGAAAAAAAAAATATCAGGAAGGGACATTTCACCCTGGGACAGGGTAAAAAAAAAATGCACACTATTCACTTGACTGCACCCTATGGATGCCACTTTTCTGTGCAGTGCTTGGCAGGGAAAGGTGTGGGCAGCTAGCACAGAGTGAGAGTGGACACGCTATACTTATCATTTCAGATGACATGAGCTTTGGAGTCACCTAAAGGGAGCTACTGTTTCTAAGCCTCCTCCATCAGCAGGGGGAGGTAGAGCTACAGTCAGGAGAAGTCAGAAGAGGCTGGGTTAATAAAAGGGGAGGCCATGAGGAAGGCCCATCCAGAGGGATCAACAGGTCTCCAGGTCACAATCCCTGTACTAAAAGTCCAAAGAGTCCATTATGTGCCTAGGCAGCAGTGTCCATATTATGATGATCATATTCATGCTGTCCCTAGATACTGGCAAGGAACCTGGAAACAGTAAGGGCCTCACCTGGGAAATGCCATGGAAGAGGCTGGTTCCTGGTCACAACCTTGGCAATTGCCTGTGAGACATTGAGGGGAGAACACCAAGGTCCCTCTAGAAGGAAGTTCCATGTGAGAGGATAAAGCCTGAGGGCCTATGCCTTTCACCCAGGACAATGGCTGAATCCCAGAGCACATTCTATTATTCTTCAGCATTGGTCCTGAACTAACTTCCCTATACTGGGCATTTCCACAGATGGGCATTTCCACCATCTCCCTTGCCTCTACTTTCACTTCCAGGTAGATCTGCCCTGAGGGCTATAGCTCTTGTGCTCAGGTGCAGTCTCAGGTAGAGTCAGCACTCAGACCCTGGTCTGCATAGAACATGCGCACCCTCCTTTAGGACACTCTTCAGAGTGAGCTAGACAAACCATCTGCCTCAGGTCACATTCTGGTTATAAGGCTGACCTCAGCTCAGTGACAGAATCCTCCTCACTGGAGATAACCTAACTACTGGCCTTCCTGGGCTCAGCCCTATTTAACCCAACCATGTCACTGAGGACCTTCATAGAGACCAAGGAGCCTGAAATGTGTTTCTCAGGCAGATATGATTTCTGGAAATTTCAATAAGATTATGTCCAACATTGATGAAAATAGAAAAGAAAGAGAGAAAGAATGTTCCAGATACCATCACTAATGTATTATGGGAAGGGATATTTCCTAGAAAGAGAGCAAATGAAGCATAAACTGAGACTAGAGCAAGGTGCACTGGCACACTCCTATAATCCCAGCAGTTCAAGAGGCTGAGGCAGGGGTTCACAAGTTCAAAGTTAGCTTCATCAACTTATTGAGGCCTTAAGAAAATCAGTGAGATCCTTTCTCTACCTAAAAATATAAAAAAGGGCAGGGGATGTGTCTCAGTTGTTTAAGTGCCCATGGTTTTAATCCTCAGTACCCCAAAAACAAATAAAAAAAGAGACTAGAATATGTGATGAATCCAAAAACCCACCATTGTTTCCCACTTAACATGTGCATGAGAAATGATTAAGTCAAATCCTAATGACACTGGACCACATCCTAATGAAACAAGTAATGGACATAAATAAATACAGGGATCCAGAGAGAAGAAGGAGAAAGACAAGGATCCATGGTCCACCTTGTGCTGAGTTAGCTATTGTTAATGTCTCTCATCAGGGTCCAGCTTAATCCATGCCCAGGTTCCTGGAAGGTCAACAACCCTTCTGGCCTAGCCCAGGACACAACACAGCACAGGAGGGTTAGGAATGTGGTCACAGGTCAATCATTCAAAAATGACTATTAACACTGGACATGGAATTCAGGGATGATTTTTTTTTTTTTTTTTTTTTTCCCAGTGAAGCACTCTTCCTTAGTCTCCTACATTAACCCCAGAGCTGTAAGCATCTTTCTCACTAGCCCTCAATGACTATCCCAGGGGAGAAGTCTCTTTGCATAATCACCAAACACTCACTATTCCAAGAGCCCTGAGAAGGAGTAAGAGAGGCCCCTCAGAGCCCAGCAATGCTGCAGTCCTCAGAAGACTGAGTTTGGGGGCATCTCCAATATGGCTTGGACATCTTTCACTGATGCCCTTCCTCATTCTCTGCAAAGTTGACCTATCCAATCCCTAGCTCAACACTCAATCTGCACAGGACCCTGTGCTGGACCAGCCCCAAATCCTGAGCTCAGCCCAGGCAGATTTATATGGGTCCACAGGGAATGGGTCTTTCATCCTCAGACCCCCTCTTCTCTCCTTACATGCAGGTTCCATGGCAGCCCACATACTGGCACAGCCACCTTCACTGTCAGTGGCTGCAATCCAGACAGTCATAGTCACTTGCTCTGGAGGAAAACTCTCTGAATATGTTCACTGGTACCAACTATAGCAAATCTAGGTCACAGTGTTGGTCATATACAGAGATCTCCACAGGCCCTCTGAGAATGCTGACCCACTTTCTGACTCCAGGTCAGGGAACACAGTCTCACTGACCATCAGCAGAGCTCAACCCATGGATGAGGCTGACTATTACTGTCACATGTGGGACAACAATGATAAAGTTCACAGTGACTCAGGCAGATAGAAAAGTGAGACACAAACCTCTTCTAGGTCTCAGTCACACTCTCCCTCTAGGCCAGAAGGACTAGAAGCAAAACCAGGGACAGTTCTGGCCCAGCTCTCTCAGAACTGAGGACCCCAGGCTGCCCTCTCCTCCCAGCCTTCCAGGCTGGTGCTTCATGAGTAGATACAAAGATAGTTATCCCAAGTGTGTTTCAGTTGTTCAAGATCCACAGAAATGAACAAAATACCATTTAAACAATCAAATTGTCCATTTAAACAATCAAAATACCATTTAAACAATCAAATTGTCCTTGCAGAGACAAAAACTGCAAGTCTGAGATTAAGAAACAGTAATTCTGTCAATTACTGAGTAATTGACAGAAAATAAGCCACTCAGAAGAAAAGATCAGTGAACTTTAGAAACTACTAAAGATAAAATTGGGGCACAGTGAAAAGAATGGTCAGGTCATGAGTCTGTTTGGGGACAGCTTCCTAAAGGCTAAAGTGTGTGTGATTGGAGCCAGGAGGCAAGCTGGGAATCGGGCATGAATAGATAGAGTATTGTAAGAATGAATAGCCAAAAATGTTGCAGGATTGGAGAAAACTAGAAGCCAACATGCACAGGAAACTCAGCAAAATCAAACCTGGAAAATATGACAAAAACAGTGCCAGCACATATGATGTCATTCAATAAAACCAGCAGTAAAGGGACACTTGGAGCTTAATGTAGGAGCAGATTGCTCATCACAAATAAGAAAATCTTCTTCCTAGAAGACAAGAATCAAAATCTTTAAAACATGAAAGGAAAAAATATGTCTACCTGGAATTCTTTACCCAGTGATAATGTCTTCCAAAAATTAAGGTAAAATGAAAACTTGACAGACATCACCAAAACTCACCTGCCTACAGACACAGTGGTACATGCCTGTAAACTCAGAGAATCAGGAGGCTGAGGTAGGAGGATTCCAAGTTTGATGCCAGCCACAGCAATTTTGTGACACCCTCTCCAGCTTAGTGAAACCATGTCTCAAAATAAAAAGTAAAAATGACAGGGTTGTGGCTCTGTGGCAAAGCACCATTCTGATCAAATTTCAGTACCAAAAAATTTTTTATTCACCCCAATTTATTATATCTCTTTCAGAGTCTGAAATGAAGGATATGGAAAGTAAGTCCAAGGACATTTCCCCTAAGCTTCTGTCATTTAAAATCCCAGGCCTCAGCCAGAGCAAAGGAACACAAAAGGAACTTGCACTTGACTGGCACCTGACCACCCACTCTAATGGATCACCTGAGCCCAATACAATAAGTCTCAGGAAATTACCTATTTACATTGCTTTCCCACCCTAATGAATCAGCCAGGACCCCAAAACAATGAATCCCAACAATGAATTGCCTTCCTGCCCCACCCTAAACAAAGCCTATATAACACAGACCATCACTTCAGCCCATCACCATTTTCTGTCCCCAAAATAAGCCATGCCAGGGTTTCACCAACTGACTCCACCACTAAATGCTGCATAAAGAAAAGCCTATTGATCTAAGAGAAAATATAAACAGTCTGGAGATATAGCTTTTGTTAGTAGAGTGCTTGTCTCTCGTGCACAAGGCCCTTGAATCAATCTCCAGCATCACAAAAAAGGAGAGAGAAAAAAGAAACTCACCCGCAAACCCACATTTCTAACCATCTAACAATAGTAAAGGACCCCTCACAGAAGGAAATGACTGTCACATGCAGCACTATTATAATTACTCAAAGGTGGATTGTCTTTAAATGCAAGCACATATTCTATCACATCAATCATCAAATAAAAACAATTAATGCAAAAAGTGTTGGATGTACTGGAGCACCCCAACTAGCATTCAGTGTGCACTAAGTAAACACTATAGGCAACTTACACTATCCTAGGGCAACTAAACACTACAAGCAATTCACACAATCCCAGGGCAACCACAAGACCCAAAATATCCCTGGTGCCACACAACTTCTCTTAGCCAAAAAGCAGATGTTGACTTTGTCTGGTGGTTCTCGTCAGCCAATGGTTGGATGTCACAGAATGGTGGAGTTGATCCAGGGATGGACAGCAAGGCAGCTAGTCTCACTGATGTCCTTGAAACAAAAGCTCCCAATATGGCAGGACAAGCAATTTAAATACAGTTCCAAGTTGATGGTGTACACTGGTGATTGGTTACACCCAGTGAAAGTCAATATTCATTGGTTATGTCCAGTGAGATGATGTAATTGCAACTGGACATGTTCTTTATGTGTGTCTATGGAACTGTTCTCCCTGTCATTGCTAAGTATTCCTATGGCTAGTGCCCCTTACAACTTCTTATCAATTGCAAGAGGACATGACTAAGCATGTCAATGGCTGCTGTTCCTTATGGCCAGCAACTTGGTGAGTCCCAGCATGTCTATGGTGAAAGGACATTCACAAAGTCCATGCACAGTCCAAAGACCACATCAAATGCCAGAATCTCACACAAGAGATTTATTGTCAGTAGCAAGGAGCAAACCAAAAAGGTTGTCCCTCCAAGGAGGGCAGCAGAATGTCAGCACTCACGGAGCAGCTTTATAGCCCACAGGCAGAATTCCACATGCCTGCTTGGGTGTTGTGACATGGGCTGAGATGGGGTTGACCTTTTAGCAGTTACATGTCTTACAGGAAGCAGAGCAGCATTGCCTCAGGATCAAAACTTAGTGGCTTTGAGATAAAATGGCTACCAAGTTAAAATGATGGATCTGATGCCAATATTCCTCCCTTTTTGTTTTTATAGATACCAGGGGTAGGGATGGTGATCTTTAAGGGTGGAGGAAGGGCTCTGAAGGCATTGTCATTTCAATACCTCTCCAGACCCAAATTGGCCTCCTTTGGCCTCCCAAATTGGCCTCCTCCACATTGGTCTGATGTGACTTGATTTACCTATCTACACTGACTACCTGTCTAATTCTGGCTTAATTCACCCCTCTAATTTTAGGAACTCCTTACTGCTGTAAGGAAATGGGACAATGACCAATCTGGCTTTTTCAAGATGAGAGGGGGCAATATGAGGTGGGGCAAACAGCTTGGAGTTCCCTTTTAGAAGTTAGGTCAGATCAAGTCTGGTTGGGGAAGAACAGGTTGTAAAGTCATCTGGGGTGGGTGCTTCTATGAGAGAGAAACAAAATGACATAAGTAACATAAAATGACTGTTACAGCATCTGGAACATGTCAATGAATATCATGAAGATGATAGAAGTCAATAAATAATCTCTCACCAGGAGGTGAGGGTGCTGAGAATTTGTCCCCATAACCAGGCTACAGAGGACAAGGCATGTAAACACAATATGTAAATTTTAATGTCACAGATGTCCATCCTCATTATCCTTATAAGATGTAGTTAAGCCATTTAATGTTATCTGATTTTGTAAAAGATATGACCTCTGTGTTTAGTAGAGATCACTTTATTCTAGTATTTAGGGCTAGATAATTATACTAGCAAAGATGAAGTCCACCTGTGTAGGTTAGGAAGCTCTGTAGGCCATAAACTGACTAAAAACATCTGACTCTGATAGTTCCTCTTGATAGTTATCATACATTCCTGCCTCAGAATCTCTTCTTTGTAGCAACCAGTCTTATTTATTCTTGAGGGCTAACACAATTGTATATCTTATGTTACATTCAAATATTTTTTAAATGTCCAGGAATGGCTATGTTTTGGTTTAACTGTTTTTGCTAGGTTTAAGATGAAACTTCTGTCTCTATCTATTGTAAAGTGTCAGCTGAGTTCCCATGGGAGTCACTCTTGGGGAACTTGAGAGCAGCTCCTTAGCTCTGCTAGTGCCATTTGCTCTAGGATGGATCAAGGCCTCTGATAATGCAGCTTCCTTTGGAAACATCAGGGATGGCTCCTTTCTCTAATGATCCTCCTCTTCATAGCATGTGCACTGATTGGCTTTCTGTTCTCCAGTGGCCTCATTAATCTCCCTAATTGGGAGGTTATGTGGCTCAGAGTTGTAAAGCTCTTTAGAGAAATTCCCTTGTTCCCTGGCTTCAGGCTAACTCAGAGAGCAAGAGCCAAATACTGGTTTTCTTGGCATTTTTAATTTAACTTTAATTTTTAACTCTTGATCTTAAACATCCAGCAAGCCAGTCTCACAAGTCTTAAAGTAAGAGTGCTGGGCTTTAACTCTAATGTCTCTCTGTCCTGTATGTGATGGTTTATTATCTTAAATTAACCTGGGTTTTGCATTCTTGAAGCAGTACTTCTGCAAAACATTAACAGGCAAGAGTCATAGAGTTTATAAGGAAAATACAAAATGAAATTAACAAGAGTAAAAACATATTTAGTTTGTGTAATAGCTATCTTAAATTTTGGCTGATTTATACATTATATCCCCTGTTTGAGATCTTAGTAATCTTTACAATAAAATCAATCTTCTGAACACAACTTTAAATCAACTGAAATCTGGCCTACTTTGAAGCCATTTTAACATGTTGTAAGGTGGGAGACAGAGCCTTATCTCAGGTAAGGCAAGTCTCCTCACAAATCTTAGGTGAAGTGTTCTAGTTTTGAAGTTGATCTTTGTTTCTTAAATATCATTTTACAAAGTTTACACATATTGTTTCTTAAGTCCAAATGAATGTTAGCTAAAATAATACAATATTACATCTAATTTAAGAAAAGCTGAGAGGGCTTTTAACTTTCCTTTTGTGTGGAAAATTAAAAAATGTTTCATGTCTCACAATATTAAACTTTAAATAGATCAGGCCCTCATTTACTTAAAAATACATTTAAATTTTACCCCAGTGTAAAAAGTAACATAAAACTTTATGTCTTATTGATAATAGGTCCAGTTATAGAACATTAAATGATATAAATAAATCTAATAAAATTTGTTATTCTTATAAGTCTAAAATTATCATACAACTTTAGAGAACACCAGCTTGACATAATACTCTTTTAAACCTTCTACTTTAAAGATTTATATACTTGGAAGATATGAACACATTTAATATACAAATAGGAGTAATAGCACCATAATTACATTGATGTTGTATTAATCAAGTTTTGCTCTTAAAGAAAACCTATATTGAACCCACAATGAAAAGAAATGACCCCTGACTCCAATTTTAGCTCAAATTAAGCAAGCTTATTTTGTGTACACAAAACAGCTGATCAGTGACTGCCTCACCCAAAAGCAGGGCCAGAGAACAGTCCCTGGTCTAAAAGCAGGGAGGTTTTTATAACACAAAAAGTTACAAAGGTGAGTGTCTTGGGAATTTATAGCTCACAGGGTTCTGGCAAATATAATACAAGGGCAGATAGCAGATAAATGATCTACATGACTTAACATCTCTAGTTAGAAGTAAACTCAGATCCCAACATCAGAATTTATGAGGCTCCACTGAGATTTCAGGGAGGGTAGTAGGTCGCTACAAAGGTGGGTGTCTTAGGTATTCATAGCTGGCAGGATTCTGGCAAACATAATACAAGGGCAGATAGCAGATTAATAATCTACATGGCTTAACATCTCCAGGTAGAGAGTAAACTCATATTTTAAGCAAGTAAAATAGAAGTGGACTTTTTATGACCTCATGACAAGATGGCTCCCAATCTTAAAATGGAATTAGGCTGGGTTTATCATTTCCCTCTTGTCTGATGTGTCCCTTTCACATTTTTGATAGGAAGCAATCAGTATTGTCCATCATATAGGCTAATACTTTCAATGGTACATAATATTATTAATTTGTAGTCCAATAAACCTGAGCATATACTTAATAATGCATGGGACAATAACTAATAGGAGAAAGGTACAAATTATGGGACCCAATAGAGAATTTAACTATGGAAACCAACTTCCTGAGCCTAACCAAAAATTATCCATTTGAATTTTGTTAATCTCCTGTCTTATTTTGTATCTGTTGTTGGGTAACATTAGAATTATCTGTAATATTAAAACAACACATGCCTGGGAATTGTTGACAACCCAAATGATGTTTTAGTAAAAGAAAATCAATAGTTGCTCTACTTTGTAATATCAAAGTTCTGAGTTCTTTCATTTCTTGATTAATTTCTGCCAATACTTGGGCAGTAAGATTAGCTGTTGTGCTAAAACTACAGGCTAATTTTGTGATTTCTCTCTCTATTCCTACCACTAAACCTGGGACTGGCAGAAGAAAGGCTGCTGCAATTGTGACCTTTAGTGGATACAGGAGAATTAGATTATCATCATAATGAGAGGGCAGGCTTCTGGTAGTCTGGTGGGAGGGTGCCAGAGATGGCAGTAAAGATCCATCCAAAAGAATAGATCCCAGAAAAATTTGCAGGCAAAGCCTGAAAAGTTATTTTATTACAGAGAAAACCCCATCTGGTAGGCGGTCGCTTGCCATGGATAGGGAAATATTTTGCTCAGTGGAACAATTTGAGGGGAATCGGGGAAGGATGCAATCTATATGTAAACAATACTTTTGGATAACCAGTGAAACTGGTAAAGCTGACTCTGCATGGTACACAAGCCAGTCTTGCTGTGTAGTTCTATCATCAGTGACTTTAACATAGTCATTATATTTTATAGATAGGCCCATAAGATTAGTTAAAAATTGATGAACCAAGTTTTCTTCTCATATGTAGGAGCATTTGTTTATAGTATCAACAGCCAATTGTAACCAAAAGTTCTAAGGATTTATAGAATTTAGGGAGCTCATGGAAACATTTATATTTAAAGTAGCTTTTGAATAGACAGTATCAGGGCCCCCTTTTTTAGCTTAGTACAGGAATACTGCCCTGAACCTTGAGGGTGAGCTAAGTTTTTATAGATTCCAAAATTTATATTATCCTTTCAAGATTGGTCTGTAAGATTTTTCCATGGTCCCTTTTTGAATACCTGGCTGGAAATTTCCTGGTTATCTTTATACCATTTGATAGGGCCAATTACTAGACTCTGACATGAGAAGGTACGGTTTAGTATTAGTGGAGATCCAGTGATGGCAGGTCCTACTTGAGCTACAGATGGGGCACAAGGCTTGTTGAGGCTAGCATAGTTAAGGCTTAAGGATATAAATATATTTCAACAGATAAAAATTTTTAGCATAGTGCTTATAGTAACAAGAAAAAGCAATATGAAGTTAGTAACAAAATATTAAACCTTGGAAATTATTTTAAAGGGTCCACACTCAGTCACTTTCCACCTCTGGCTGTTGGATTCTCCTCCAGTGAGTTCTTTCCCCATGGATTCTTCAGGTGCCTTCTTAAGTTGTGAGTGATGGATCCAGGCAGGAATACCAGCAACACTGAAGGCAGTAGGAGTGTGAAGAATTATGTAAGGGCTGTCCGTTTTGAAACATCATATCAGCACAGTGTCACCGGGTTGAAATGAATGATCAGGCAGCCAGTATGCAATGGGCTGAGCAGCCTGGACCTGAGGAAACATCTTATCCATGATTAGTTGTAACCCTGTAAGTGTCTCAGAGATTGGAATATCTCCCAGCAGATCTTGGTGTACTCTGGGGACCATAGGAGGTGTCTGCCCATAAATTATTTCATAAAAGGTAAATTTTTTCTGGTAAGGAGTGCAGTGGGCCCTCAATAGGGCAAAAGGCATGAGATCAACCCAGTTACCACCTGTCTCAAGGATTAATTTAGTTAGAGTCTCCTTCAGTGTTCTATTAGCAATGCCCTTTCTCTCATGAACATAAAGAGAGAAGGGTTTAGAGACATTGGGGAGAGTTAAGGCAGGGGCCTGAACAAGAGCCTCCTTTAAATTTTTAAAGGCTAATTTATTCTCCTCAGTCCAATTTAAAGGTGAATTGCCTCCTGAAGTTGCAGTATATACAGACTTGGCAGTTTCAGTAAATCCAGGTATCCAAAGGCAGCAGTATCCAATTGCCCCTAAGAATTCCCTAACCTGCTTTTTAGTAGATGGAGTTGGGATCTTCATCATGGCTTTTATGCAGGCTTGAGACAGCAGCCTTTTCCCTCCCCTCAGTTCATACACTAAATAAGTAACCTGAGAAGAACAGATTTGTGCCTTTTTCTTGCAGACTTGGCACCCCAATCAAGCCAAGCTCCAAATAGCCCTTAAACTGTACTCTTGGCCTTTTGCTGCCAGCAAGAGATCATCCACATATTGAGCAAGATTATCTCAAGGTACTCACTGCAGAAAAGACTCAGGTCTTCATTGAGCACTTTATCAAAGATGGTGGTGGAGTTCTTGAATCCCTGGGGTGGTTGAGTCCAGGTCAGCTATCCCAATATTCCCTGCTCAGGATCAGTCCATTCAAAAGCAAAGATGAGCTAACTCGGTTTTGACAAAGGGATGGAAAAATGCATCTTTCAAATCTGATACAGTATAGACCATATATTCTGGTGGCAACAGACTGAGCAAAGTGTAGGGGTTTGGGACAGTCAGGTGTATGGTTTCTACCCATTTGTTCACTTCCCATAAGTCCTGTGCTGGTCTATAATCTTGAGTTCTGTGCTTTTGAACAGGCAACAAGGAGGCGTTCCAAGTTGATTGGCATTTAGTGAGTATTCCTACTTCCAGGAGCTGCCTGATATGGTTTTTTGTTTTGTTTTGGTTTTTGGTGTTTTTTGTTTTTGTTTTTGTTTTGTTTTGTTGGTACTGGGGACTGAACTCAGGGGCACTCGACCACTGAGCCACATCCCCAGCCCTATTTTGTGTTTTATGTAGAGACAGCGCTGATATGGGTTTTAATTCCTTCTCTAGCTTCAGAGCTGATAGGGTATTGTTTAACCTGAATGGGCATAACCCCAGATATCAATTGCACTATGACTTTTGGCACACACTTGGCTAAACCAGGAGGGTTATCCTCAGCCCAAACTGTAGGAATTTCTTGGATTAATAGTTTTTGTTTTTTTTTTTTTCATTTTCCCTCTGGAAATTGGGTTAGATTTTGAAAAAGCAGATATTCCTCACTTAATGGGCAGGTAATAACCAAGGCTTTAGTGGGGTTTCCCAATTTTAGTGTAGGTATATCCCCCAAGAATTATATAGTTGTCTGAAACTTGTTGAAAATGTCCCTCCCCAGCAATGGGAAAGGGCATTCATGGATAACAATGAAAGAGTGAGTGACAGTTCCTTGTCCTATGTTAACAATCCAGTTTGTGGTCCATTTATAAGTTTTAATCTCTTCTGTTTCCCCTTGTACTTCCATAGTTTTGTTGGTGAGGGATCTGAGGGGTTTCTATAACACAAAATGTGAAGCCCCTGTATCCACTGGGAAATTTACGGGTTGGCCTTCAATTGAGAAGGTTACCGTGGGCTCCCAGGGGCCTAGTTTAAGAGCCATGGCCCTGCTATCCTTCTGCAGTTAGAACTGGTTTTTGCTGAGGTACACTGGCCTGCAGCCAGGGAAAATCCCTCCAATTATGTTGGAGGGCATTCATTTTTTCAATGTCCAAATTCTCAGCAATGATTTGGTGGCAGGGAAGTCTGCCTTTTGCCTCTGTTATATGTGGTCTGCATCTGCTTAGAACTGAAAGTTTCAGAAGCCTGTAGTGCAGCCACTATGGCCCGATTTACTTTCTTTATCAGCAGATCATCTCAGCTGTCTCTATTATCAAATGCCTTCTGGGCTATTTCTAATAGTTCTTACCTGAAAAGTCATCTATCTTTTGAATCTTTTTATGGATGTCTGGAGCCAACTGAGTTACAAAAGCCAGGTTAATCACCTTGAGGTTTTCTGGGTCCTCAGGGTCTATAGGAGTATATAGACAATATGCCTCCAAGAGGCACTCGAAAAAAGCTGAAGGCAATTTGTCTGAGTTTTGCTTTATATCAGCTACTTTAAAAAGGTTGTTGGGCTTGTGAGCTGCTCTCACCACCCTCCAATAGAGCCTGGTGGTACTGACTGAGTGTTCTCCTACCTTCAGCTGTTCCATAGTCCCAGTCTGTTCTCATTTTAAGTAAAGCTAGGTCAATCACTTCTGTTTTCTCATTGCTTATAAAAGCCTTTATTCCAGGCAGCGCCTTAGCTGCTTCTGCCAGGATGTGCTCCCTTTCCTCCATAGTGAAGAGAGTATGGAGAATCTGTTGGCAGTTATCCCAGGTAGGGAGGTGATTAAAGAAAACAGAGTCAATGAGGGAAATTAAGGAACTAGGATCCACACTAAAAGAGGGATTCTGGTTTTTCCAGTTGTAAAGATCTGTTGTAGAAACTGGAACATACATATAGTGACCATCTGGGACCTGGAGGAGAGGAAGGACCGGGGCTGGGGCTGCCTCTGCCTCAGGGATAGAAACAGAAATGGAGTTCAAAATGGAGTCCACAGGTTATCCAGGGGAAAAAACTGAGTTGGGCTTTCCATAAGGGTGGTCTTGTCGGGTATGGGGAGGGAAAAGTATAGGGTTGACTTCTTTGGGGAAACTGGAGCAGGAGGAGTAGTGAGTGGGGCTATTGTGGAAGGGGCTGAGGGGAAGGGGAGGGAGATGGTGGGGTTAGGGAAAGAGAAGAGGAGCTAAAGTATATGGGGGGGGAGAAAGGAATCCTCCTGAGAGTCTTACAAGACAGGATTTTTGAAGGATTCTTGATTTTTGATTGAGAGCTCTTGGGGAATTTTTCTGGTCACAATCAGGGCTTGTCCTCCCTGCCCATCTTGGACCACAAAAACCTTCACCCATGGGGATAGATTAGTTGTTGCCTCCACCCAGGGTAGAATATATCCTATCTTATTTGGGTGGCCAGGATTGCCAAGAATGATGTTAGTCATAGCCCATGCCACCTAGGAATCAAAGGTGTCCTTGGGGGACCAACCAACTCCAAAGGTGGGCCATATTACTGTTGCATCCAACCCACACCTCTCCCCAAGAAGTGCAGCCCAGACAACTCTGCAGAAGCAGCAAAGTTTATTGAGGAAATAGGCACACAGGCCAATCGATTGGGGTCAGCTCTCCTTTCCTTCAGAGAGTGACCT
>PVHX01025455.1:0-22255 GCA_004024805.1 Geosciurus inauris | reverse complement strand
TTGTAGCAGCACAATTCACAATTGCAAAACTGTGGAAGCAACCCAGATGTCCTTCAATAGATGAATGGATAAAGAAACTGTGGTACATATACACAATGGAATATTATTCAGCAATAAAAGAGAATAAAATTATGGCATTTGCAGGCAAATGGATGGAACTGGAAAGCATTATGCTAAGTGAAGTAAGCCAATCCCAAAATACTAAATGACGAATGGTCTCTCTGATTAGTGGACGCTGATGAATAAGGGAGGTGGGAATGGGAAACATAAGAGAAATAGAGAAACACTGGACGCGAAATGGGGGAGGTAGGGGGTAGGAAAGGGGAATGGGTACAGTAAAGATGGTTGATAAAAATATATATAAATATATATATATATACACACACATATATATATATATACTGTTCATTGAAAGTGCATATAAAGATGTTTAATATGGAGAATGTTATCTGCTTATAATTTTGTGCAAAGTCAGAAAAATTATGATTGTAACAATTTTTTTTCTATTTGCCTCAACAAATGTTTTCAGTGAATAGTGTGTACAGCTTCTGAAAATTTGTTTTTTTCTGTTATGTTTGATAACATGTATTAAAATGCAACTTTTGAGAAAAATAAAAAAAAAAAGAAAAGTATTATGGTTTGGATCTGGAATGTCCCCAAGAAAGCTTATGTATTGAAAGCCTAGTCCCCATACAGCAAGGTTCAGAGGTGGAAGTTTTAGGACATGATTGGATAGTAAACATTCTAATCTCATTGGTGGATTAATCCATTTGATGGATTAATGATTTGAATGAACTAAAGGCAAGTAGGCAAGTAGCGTATGGCTGAAGGAGGTAGGTCACTAGGAGCATTGCCTTCCTGGGAAGTATAGCTTTCCTTGTTCCCTTTCTCTATTTTTCTCCTTCCCCACTGCCATGCCCTTCTGCCATGATGTTCTGCTTCACCCTGGGCCTAGAACAAAGCAGATGGTCAACCATATACTAAGGGCTCTGAAACTGTAAGCCACAATAAATATTTTCTCTTTTAAGTTGTTCTTTTTTTTTTTGATACTGGAGATTGAACTCAGGGGTACTCAACCACTCAGCCACATCCCGAGCCCTATTTTGTGTTTTATGTAGAGACAGGGTCTCATTGAGTTGCTTAGTGCCTCGCCATTGCTGAGGCTGGCTTTGAACTCGCGATTCTCCTGTCTTAGCCTCCCTAAGTGCTGGGATTACAGGCTTGCGCCACCGTGCCCGGCTCTTTTAAGTTGTTCTTGTCAGGTATTTTAGTCACAACAATGAAAAATGCTGATTAACATGAGCAGAGAATAATTTGCAAACATTGGTCTAATATTTTTACTTGATAATTTTTCTTTAAAAGTCCAATGTTATAGAGGGACTAGTATTTTTCTAATTATCAGTTGGTAACATACAAAAAAGAAGCAAATACTTTCTGCAAATTTAAATTTCAAATTTCTTTTCAAAAGAATATGAAAACTCTAATTAAGAACATTACTAAGCATCAGGAAAAGGAGGAAAGGACTTTCACTCATATTGACCCCACTTATCTATCAGAGAATGTGTTTTAAACACTTCTCTTTGGGCATCCATTCATTATTCAAGAAAAGTTTACTGAATCCCTACAATGCACGGTACCTGCCACCTACTTGGCTAGAGAAATAATTGAGTCTTATCTCTAGTTTTAAAAATATATATGTGAGGAAATCAGACAGGAAATTATAATAAAATATAAGAAAGGCAATTGTAAAGCCCCAGGCATTGTGAGAACTTTTAATCTAGTGTAGGGCATTCTCCATTCACCTTCCCCAGTCCCAATTACTCACGACCAAGGCAGACCCTAGACCTTGTCTTTCCAGCAATCATTGCTCCTCCAGAGTCTCAATTCTGTGCATTCTCTTCTGATCACATCTATATTTAAAGCTCCTCTCAGCAATTACTTATCTCCACAAAAATCAATTTTTCATTGTTCCTCTTCCCTTGAGTTCTTCCTTCCCTCACTTCTAAGTTTTAAGTCCATGGTGATCAATATAATCACTTCTTTGAATGCACTCGTTTTTCTTTTTTTTTTTTTTTGGTACCAAGGATTGAACTCAAGGGTACTGGACCACTGAGCCATATCCCCAGCCTTATTTTGTGTTTTATTTAGAGACAGGGTCTCACGGAGTTGCTTAGCTCCGCGATGTTGCTGAGGCTGGCTTTGAACTCACGATTCTCCTGTCTCAGCCTCCCGAAATGCTGGGATTACATGCGTGCACCACCACACCCGGCTTGCATGCACTCTTAACACTGAAAATGTTAAAGTTGAATAGGGACTCCCTTTGCCTACTCCTTTTTTAAAAAAAAAAATACATTTTTAGTTGTCAATGGACCTTTATTTTATTTATTTATATGTAGTGCTGAGAATCAAACCCAGTGTCTCACATATGCTAAGCAAGTTCTCTATCACTGAGCCACAACCCCAGTCCATGCCTCCTGCTATCTTACCTGAACCAACTGTGCTTTCTGGACAGTCAATTGCCACCTCTTCTTCTAGGATCCTTTCCCTGTCCTCTATAGGCTGCATCCCACCAAGCCTTTAGTGAATCCAAATCATCCATTCTCTATTGAACCACTCTTGGAAATGTACAAATATTTTGCTATGAGTTCTATCTTTGAAGCATCCTTCTCTTGACCTCACTTTTCCATTCTGGAACCATCCCATTTATTTTCTCCCTTTTTCAGAAAAACTCCTGGGCAAATGTATTGTTACCAATTTTTCTCCTTCCCTCTTCTCTTTAACTGAGTCCAGTAAGATCTTCACCCCTAGCATGTTACTGACATGACCTTTTTGGAGGTCACCAATGACTTCTGCATGCTAGCCCCAAAAGTTACTTCTCACTCTTCCTCATACTTGCCCAGCAACAGCACTGTTGCACTGATCTTCCCCTTCTTAGTGGGCCTGGTTGACTCTGTTGTCTTCCTCCTTTCTTGGTTTCTCTTGCCTTTTTGACTTGTTCCTCCTCATCTGCCCATCACTGTGTCACTGTGTCCAGGCTCAGTCCACTGTCCTCTCTCCACTCTACCTACACATATGCCCTCATTAATCTTGTTACTACCTCCAACCTGAGTTCCACAGTATAGGCCAGAATTTTAAGTGGTAATATTAACTATATAACATCTCATTGACTCAAAGCTCTGACATGTTCTACTCTTGACTACTGATCTTCTCCAGGCCAAAGTAAGGGCAAAAAATTAATGACATGAGTCTTGACAAATTTTCACTCTAAAGCTTCTACGATGGATGCCACTCTCTTGAGCTCCCATTTTAATTAAGCTAGACATTAAGGAAAGCAAGGGATGCTACAGAACACTAATAAGGAGCATGTTGGCTCTAAATCCAATGTTTTCAGTTTTCCCTCCCTCTAATTGAGAACTACTGTCCTAGAACATGATCTCATTCTGATTGCTTTTGTAAAATTGGTTTTGTTGCCAGGTAACATGCCGTGTGCATTGATAACCATTAAGGTTGCCTGGTACCCAAATAAGCGGAAGCCTATGTAGCATTGTTAGGTGCATGATTTAAACCGCCAATCACAATCACAGTAGAGTTTACTGTAGCCCAAGGTAGACACAACTTTTTAAATTAAAATAAGTGACCTGTGACTCTTAATATAAGAGATTAGGTTGTACATAGTCAATTTGTCATTTTGTAATATGTAGACCATACAATGTCCAGTCATTTCTTATTAAGTACCCACTCAAATTTGAGATAAGTATAAATAGTAAAAAGTGAACATTTTCCCTGTACATTCAAGAGTCCATTGTCATTTCTCAGAAAACTTCTCATTACATTATAACTGTTACCAGTCACTTTCTGAAGACATAATAAAGTATGAACCAGCCTACCCTGAAGTAGAGAATGCCCTCCTCACATATCAGCAAGGTGAATTTTAAGAGGAGGAAGGAACTGGGCATGGCGGCACACACCTGTAATCCCAGTGACTCAGGAGGCTGAGGCAGGAGGATTGCAAGTTCAAAGCCAGCCTCAGCAATTTAGTGAGACCCTAAGTACTTTAGCAAGACCCTGTCTTAAAATTTAAAAAAAAAAAAAAAAAAAAACATAAAAAGGGCTAGGGCTACGAATGTGGCTCAGTGGTTAAGTGCCCCTAGGTTCAATCCCTAGTACAAAAAAGAAAAGAAAAGAAGAGGCAAAAAGGAAGAAAGAACTACTTAAATAAACTCTATGGCACACAATGGCCACTGTCTCTTGAGGACTTTTTCCATGAGTTCAAATTTAATTTGCATTTGGCCCTCATTATATGAGTATCTGTCCAAAGAGAGGTTTGATTTATTCTACATGTGCACTTTATCATAGCTAGTGTCTAAACACAGCCATGTGCTTCAACTTGAGATCATCCAAACAAATACTGATGCTTTCCCAGAGTGGAAAAATATAACTAGTGGAGCAAAGTATTTCTAGAGAAGCAGTTTGCCACTTTCCAGTGCTGTTATATAATCATTAAAAATTATCTTCACTTCTCAGACCATTGGAACCTACTGAGGAATGTCCATATTGCAGTCAAGGCAACACCATCAGAAATGTGCTGGAGAATACCCTTTCCCTCACCCACCACTTGGCCTCCATACCACATGCGACAACAAAGAAACCATCCCAAAGGAAAGGCAGCAAAACATACCTGTCGTCTAAGAGTCCTTGGTCATCTTGCCCTCATTGCCTATATAAACTGCATGACTCCATCTCCCTAAGCTTCACCTGCCTGCCTCATCTATAAACTGGAGACAGTCCTCCCTCCCTCCCAGAGGAAAGACACTAGTGTGAGGTCACACACGGTCACTACCAGCACAGGTCATCCTTTAGCACTTCTTTCCTTAAATTTCTTCTGCTCACTTCTGCAAAGCTGATGTTCTCCCATTAACCCAATCCACCACCTTGTCTTCCCTGGAACTCTGTCATAGCTGCCTAAGCATCCCATCTTTCAGCCCATGCTCCACAATCCTCTTTGATTCAACGCAGGTTATTTTCAGTCTATGGTGGCCTATGACAGTGTGATTTATATTCTTGTGCCTGTTGTCTCCGATGTACTAACAGTGCTCCTTCCATCTGTACTGATGGTTTCCCTCATGACTATGGCATCTGCTATGGTATAGGAAGGCCTACCTTCCAGATCTGAAGCCAATCACAATCCCCTACTTGTTAACACCTATCTGCACTGTACATTTCTAACTCCTTGCTGTAACTAACAGTTCTCCTACTTCCTTGTGTGTTCTTTGTATTTTAGGACAACCCTGGGAACTCATGTGTCTGAAATAAAATTCTAGACACATAAAATACCACCAGCAGCCTATCCACACTTTCCCACACTTGCTCAGCTCTTCCCTACTTCAAAGACAAACCAGACTGAACGCAATGCCTTTCCTGGAAAGCCTTCCCTGGTTGGTGGTTGTCATAATTCTATGATTGAGAACCATTTGCTAAATGTCTTCTTCCCAAACATACAGCTGCAGATGGTTTTATAACTTTTCTTTCTACAGTTTTCACTTACAAAAATAGGCAAGGACAGGAGAAGTTTAGAGATTGCTGTTTACTAACTTGTTGACTTGCTGCTGTAGTTCTTTTGTGGTCCACACTGGTGCCTTTATGGAAGCAAAGAGTAGGAGATGTTCCCGGACAGTGAGATTGGCAAATAGAACATCCTGCTGTGGACATACTCCCAGCTCCATTCTGACCCTAGATGAGTTTGTCTGCAGGTTCTTGCCATTGATGATGATGGCTCCAGAAGTGGGAGGGCAGAGCCCTGTCAACATGGATCTGCCAGAGAAAACAAATTAGTACCCATAAAAGTGATGCTGAGACTCTGAACATCAAAGACCCAGTCAACTCCCAGATGATACGAGCATTCTATGAAAAACACAGTTTCTACATAATGAGTTAAAAGTTCTGAAGAGCTTAAGGAGACGTTGGTTGATTAATCTTTGAAATGTGGGCTTATGATAATGTCTATACTCCTATGTGATACCCTGTAATCATAGACCACTAAAGTTGTATCAGACTTTCAGATGAAAATTCAATTTTTTTTGTGTATACAAAAGGAATCAAGCTAAAGAAATAACATATTTACCTAAGTCCTCATAACTGAACATAAGCAAATAGAAATAGCAACGTAGATTTCCAACCCGTGACCGGTCTTCCTCCTGTTTCCCACAGGCTGTGTGTCCCTATCAAAGCCACAAGAACTAAATGACCCATCACTTGATACTCACTTATCTGACTTCACCAAAAGCAGAGGATTGTCTAGTTCTGCTTCCTTGTTTCAATAAATTTATTATTTACCTTTTAAACTTTTTTTATTTATAAAATGTTAAGCGTTCACCTATCATAGGACTATCAAATCCACTCCTAAATATTTATGCAAGAGAAATTAAAACATGGCCATATAATGGTATATATATGAATATTCATAGCAGCTTTGTTCACAATCACTAAAAAGTGGGAACAGTCTCAATTGTCACCAACAGATGAAAACATGACCAAACTGTAGAGACTCTATACAATGTAATACCACCCATCAATCGTAAGACAAACCTGCTGATAGACCACAACCATGGGTGAACAGGCTAAGCAAAAGAAGCTAGGCACAATTCTATATGTAACAAATTCTAGAATAAGAAACCAGCTTATGGTGACAATCAGCAAATCAGTGCTTACTGGGTAGCCAGGAACACAGGAAATCTTGGAGTGGGATCAGACTGTTCTGTATCTTCTCTATAGTGCTTGTTCCAATAACAATGAAACATGTCAAAATTCATCAAACTTAAATTAATATTATTTACTAGACACAATTTTAACTCAAAACCATTGATAAGCAATGTGTTGCTATACTCTTTTCAAACCAATTTTGGGACTACTGTAGAAAAGTTTATACCAACAATTTCTACATAATTCAATAAAACTGAGGAACTTAAAGGGATATTGGCTAATTTAGGGGGGCATAAGATAATGTTTGTGTTCCTATATGATACACTGTGAACACAGACCACTACAGTTATATCATTCTTAAAGATGAAAATACAACTTTATTTTTATGGAGGAGAAATCAGAATCCTCAGAGGTTGGTTCCAGGACTCATGAATATCAAAACCCTCAGGTGTTAAAATGCTTAATATAAAATAGAGTATGAAGTAGGAGGATTACAAGTTCAAAGCTAGCCTCAGTAACTTAGTGAGGCCCTAAGCAACTTAACAAGAACCTTTATCAACATAAAAACAAAAGGAATGGGGATGTAGTTTGGTGTTTAAACACTTCTGGGTTAAATCCCCAGTACCTTCCCTCCCCCACAAAAAAAGATGTAGTATTTTCAAATAACCTATGTAACCCTCCCACATCCTTTAAATCATCTCTAGATGACTTTCAATACTTACACAGTATACATGATGCATGAATAGTTATATTGTTTAGGGAATAATGATAAAAAATCTGAACCTATTCAGTACAGAGGCAATGTTTTTGTTCAAATTTTTTTGACCTACTATTGGTTAAATCTGTAGATGAGGAGCCCATGTACATGGAGAATCAACTATATTCCGTAGGAGTCTCTAAGATGTTTATTTGAAATGGTAAAGACCCAGCTCATTAATGGACCTCTTGGATTATCATTAAGCCCAGCTGAAAAGACATGAGCACTGTGCAAGACTGAAAATGCACTTCCCAGGTACACTAACTGCAGCCTCAGCAAACCTTGAAACATCAGGGGACTCCAAATTTAATTCTCATCATTCTGTTAAACAAGCACACCAAGCTTTCCTTGGAAGAATTGTTCATTAGTAAAAGTAGGATGTAGAATGCTGGCTTTTGGAATTATTTGTATAACTTGTCCTTCCCCAGTTTGCAAACACTAAAAAAAAAAAAAAAGTCTCAGAGAGTTTTTTGGTTCTATTTCAACACCAAATTTGATTTCATAAGGTTCCGCCCTAACCCCCTCAGGGATTGAACCCAGGAATGCTTAGCCACTAAACCATTAAGCCACATTCACAGTCCTTTTTATTTTTTATTTTGAGAAAGGGTCTCACTAAGTTGTTTAGGGCCTCACGAAGTTGCTGAGGCTAACTCTGCACTTGTGATCCTCCTGCCTCAGTCTCCCAAGTCCCTGTGATTATAGGCAGGATCCAGCCCATATATAGATTTATGAAGCTTTGTATATATTATTTTTCTATCTTTCATAATAAGTTTAAGGCAAAGTCCTTTGCATCATATTCATACTTTAGTCATATATATTTAATGACTAAAAGAACATGATTTATTTGTAATAGATATCCCATAATTTCAGTGGGATAACCTTAAGCATACCACCTGTTCTACACCAGTTCAAAACCATGAATATTTGAATTGATTGTTTTTCCAGGGTCATATAATTGGATTCTTTAATCAAATCTAGAGCCACTAGACCCTAAGCCAATAACCAAGCCTTGACAAGAAAACAAACAAGAGGCAGAAGATAGGAAAATAAATAATTTTAAAACTTGTGAATATAGTTCTGCTATTCAAATAAGCAAAACTATGCCCTAATGGGGGACAGGAGGCGGGGAGGTGGAGAGAGAGAGAAAGCATCAAAGGATTTTCAAAAAACTGAAGTAAAACATGAAAAATTACTGGTAGAAAATGCAAGAAGAAATAATTTTTAAAAGAAATCCATCCATTGGAAATGCATAAAATCTTGCTAAGTGAAATACACCAGTGAAATAAGTGAATACCAAGAGTTAAATGTTGTCTCTCACATGTGGAAGCAAGAGCAAAATAAGGGAAAGAAGGCCGTTGGGGCGGGGAGGATCAGAGAGCACAAATATACAGGCAAGATCAATGAAGTACAAGGAGAATTACAGGGAGGGAAGAAGGAAGGGAAAGAAACATGAAATGAATCTAAAAGAATCATATTATATACATATATAAATGTACCAAAAGGAATTTCACCTTTGTGTCCATGTAGAAAGTACCAATCAAAAATAAATAAAGGAGTGAAAGGAAGATCAGTAAAGTAGAGGAGGGAGAAAAAGGGGGAGAGAGGAAGAAAGGAAAGGAGAGAAGGAATGGGGATTGAAATCAAATTCTTTGCATGTATAAATTTGTCAAAAAGAATCCAAACACTGTGTACAATTATAATGATCTAATAAAAACATTAATAGATTGACTTGATTTAAAAAAAATCCATCCATTCCATTCTTCCTTAGAAGCTACTCTAGGTCTAAAATGTAAATGGGTAATTGTGTGACATAGGGCCACTCTGGGGAGAAGACTCCGACTTTCTCCTGTGTCATTAAACTCTGTACTGAACTAAAAACAAAAAATAAACAAAAAATAAATAAAACAAAAAAGGAAAAACAAAAAAAAAATCAAACCTTCTGTGTCAAGGGTAAACTGGTATTTTTAAGAACAAATGAAGACAAAATGGGACGCACATGATGGTGGTTTTCCCGGCACCATTGGTTCCCAGTAGCGCGGTGATTTGGCCTCTGTGAAAGGTGAGGGTGAGGTCTTGGACAGCCACCTTGTGGCCCTCATACTCTTTTGTCACAGACAGCAGGGAGACTCCTGGGGGGCCTCCTTCAAACTCTTCTCTGCCTTGCGGTAATGACCCTGTGAAAAAGACACAAATTCATCCCGAAAGGATTTCAAAAGCCCCCAAAATAACATTTACACTTATTAATGCATTGTTTTCTTTAGAATTGAATTCTAGTTCTATGACATGCAAAGCAGTTCAAAACTCTTTGTTCAAAGCAAAAAGTGAGTTATTTAATGGCAGAAATTAAGTGAAATCACAGATGACAGTTTTGAACCCTCACAAGGAATAATTTGTAAAAATACAAAAATAAAGATGCTCGCATGTATTTCTTGATGGAGAGAAAAGAACAAGGCACAGGTGAGTTACACACCAAAAGGTCCATAAGAAATATTCTCCTTGATGAGAGTTGATAGGTATTGGTTAATCTGTTCCAAATTTTCTGAGATTCATGTTTTACTAGTTTAATCAGAAAAAGATTATTTTCCAATATTAAGTCATAGTGTACAAATACCATGATGGGAACTTGTGACTCCGTGGGTGGCACACCCATATGAGTGGTTCTTTTGCAGAAGTGTCCACGTGCCTGGCCACAGGAATGGGCTGTGACTGGAATACAATGAGACAAGAACAGTCCTGCCCTCATCTCCTGAGAGCAGTTTATCCTGAGAACGTTACCCATTGGTAAGTGGCATTGATATTCTCTCACAAAAACATGGAACAAGCTGGTATGTGTGAAATCGCTTTGATATGTTTAAGTGTACCACACCCGGCAACTGCTTTGCTTTGCTATAATTTTTTTACATATCCTCCATTTTTGGACTAATGCGTCAGTTTTACTAAATTATTAGAGATGCACAAATACAAACAATACATACAGGGGGAGTACTTGGGATAATAAGTAATGTGAATATTCTGGGGTTCCTGGGCTCATGCAGACAAGATATGACCAGGGAACAATGCCTCGCACTTTGGTTCTACAGCTGTTTCTGAACACAAGATAGTCTAAAAGTGAGTTTCTAAGAATTAGTTCTAAGTTCTAAAGGCACACCCAAAAGTAAAAATCAAAAACCAAAACTGACCAGAATATAAATGCATCCAATAGTGCTACTCCTTACATACCTTGATTGTCAAAGTTCTCATTGAAGAAGAACAAACTAGAACTTAGAGAGCGTCTCTGTTTCTCTACCAAGCCACATATACTCTTCCAATATGATGCAGTAAAGGGGAAATACCATGGTTTCCTTAAACCAAAAGTTCCTAAAAATAGAATTAACATGAATATAATTATTTTCTATGTAAATGAAGACTCCATAATAAACTACCTTAGCATATTTTCAATATGCATCCCCCACACAAACCAGTGATACCCTGGAATCAGCATATTAGCTTTGAAGGAAACCCTAAAATCTTCCCAGCCCAAGACAGGGCCATTGACTAGGATCCATTCACATCCAGTCCCCCCAGGAGGATCTGAGAAGTGCTCAAAAAACCTTTTTTGAATAATTGTTAACTCTTTCCCAGAGTAAAGTCTCATCCCCGCCCCACATTGCCACTGCATTTCTCTGTTGCTCATCTCTGGCTGATCTTTGATGTTTGCATGGATTACTAGATAAGAGGACGAGCACGAAGTAAGTGCTTCAAAGAATAAATCAATTAAAACTCCCACAAAGAGGAAGAATTCATAATGCTAACATTTCCATATGAAATGCATCAACATTCTTTAAATGTATTTTTCAAATTCATTTCAGTCCATTTAACAGTCACTTTGCCCTTATTACAAGTCTAAATGAAAGGGGATGTAATTATTAACACTTTCCAATTTTCTTTAATGCATCTATTCTAGCTTAAGTGTGATGAGTGCAACTTACCTAAAGGCCTAAATTCTACAAGTGATTTGAATACAAAAGGCTTATGCAAAGACTAATTTTGCACTTTGACCATCAAGCAAAAGAGAAATATGCAAGTGCTTACATATTCTAATCAGATTATTCAAAAAGATGGTCATCTACTCAAAGAGGAATGCATGGACCTATCATCTTTGGAGAGGGAAGAGAGGGTGTAGAGTTGTTATTGGGTCTAGTATTGACCATTGGCTGTGGGCTGACTTGTGTCCCCCAAAATCCACCATTGAAGCCCTAACCCTCAAGAGTTCAGAATGTGACTGCATTTGTAAAGATGATCTTTAAAGAAGTAATGAAGGAAAAATGAGTCCTATCCAACATGACTGGTGCTTTATAAGAAGAGGAGATTGGAACACAGTGGAGATTGAGGGCACAGGAATAAGACAGCCATCTATCTACAGAGAGAAACCAACCCTGCTAACACATTGGTCTTCCAGTCTCCAGAACTGTGAGATGATAAAATAGTTGTTATTTAAGTCATCCAGTCTGTGCTATTTTGTTACAGCTGACTGAGCAAACTATTGCAGGCAGGGTTCTCAAAGACCCTAACAAACTAAGCATCATCCCTATGTAGAAAAAGGATGAGTCCATCTGGTTAAGTAGGTCACATGATACAGCATTCCCTTAGCTCTCTCTGCTTTAGGCACTGTTCAGGGTCTTTATCTGGATTAATTCACATGGTCCTGCAATCTCAGATGTAACATTACCACTTCTATCTTCCTAACAGAAAGGAAGGAACAGCAAGGCTTGTCCAAGGACACATAGTTGATGCTCTTAGAAGCCACACACTGGCTGGTTTCCCCTTTTACTTACCTACCTGTCTGAGCACACAGGTGCAATGTCAAGCAGATATTGGCAGGTTCTTTTAAACAAGTTGCCCTTGCCTAAAACAAGCAAGGTGATTCACCCCAGCCTTAGGATCCCAGTTGCTTTAAATGCCAATTACAGAGCAAGTCCTTGTTCATGCACATGTAAACAATGCATGTGTGGACATAAAAGGAGATAATAAATAAGCAAACAAGTACATCAAGAAAATTATTGTGCAAATGCTGGTTGCTGTCTTGGCTCTCCTACTTGTTTATGAAGCAGCTCCTCTCCTGCTAAGAGACCTCCCAGGTGAGTGCTCAAGTCACTGTCAGGGACAGTGTGGGTAGGCATCACCTTCACAATAGCAAGTCCATCATGAGATTCAAATGCTTCAGAATTGAGTTAGCAATTAAAATCCTCTGAATCTAGAAGATAAAGTGATAAAAAGGCAGGTACCTACATCTGAGTGCAAACAAATTCACTGTAGTTCCATTTATAATGGGAAAACGGCAGAAATCATTTAAACTTTCAAAGTAAGAGGAAGGTGAAGGAAATTATTACTTTCATTTAGTGACATATTGAGCAACCATTAACAGTATTTTCAAAAATGTGTATAAATGCTTCTAATGATACTCTCTTTTTAAAAAGAGAAAAATATATATACAATATGAACCCAGCTATGTGCAGAAAGTGTCTGAAAAAGAATAGGAAAGATATTATTAGCTCTGGTCAGTGAGATTGGAGATAATTGAACTTTTTTTCTCTGCTTCTTCATAATTGCAAGTGCTTTTCAAACATTTCATAACAAATATAGATCCATCTGAAACATTACAATGCAAGTTTTCAGAATCAATAGGAAAATAACAGTTTCTCTGTGCAGATTCTAGAGGGGCAACTAGGTGCAATTTGCCTTTCCAAAGGAAGCAACTGAATATCTTCATGTTTGGTGGGTCACGAAGAAATCCTAAAACATGACCTCAGCTTTGCTGTATTTTAAGTAGAAGTTATGCAAAGACATTTTATGTTTCTCAATCTTTAGGTAATTACTCAAAGAGATGATCACCATACATATGGGCACACAAATGCGCATTCCTATGTACACACGTGCACATGTACTTAGGTGTGCATACACAAGCACAACTATAAGAAATTCAGGAATCATGAGATTCTTTTAATGGAACAAAGATACTGTTTTTTATTGGTCACACCCTTGTTCACTAACTTAAGTTCTGGAAAATCACACCATCCTCCAGCCCTACTCACAGTGGGAGCTGCTTTGGTGAAAGTAGATAATAAGCACTCTGAGCGATGGCCGGAAGGGAGGGTCTGGCTTTTCTCCCAGGACCCACAGTTCCAGCCCAAGAATGAACAGAGCTCCTGAGGCCACAGCACCATGGCAAAGAACCTCAGGAAGTCACCTGGATTTAGAACATCTGACGCCTTGTCTTGCTGTTCTCCAGTTTGCATCTTCCAGATCCAGAGAAATGTCAGCTATTATACAGAATCAATTAATCATCCTCTGGTGGTATGAGGGCCAAGCCAATGAATCAGGCACAGACCTCACCTTCTTATGACCTTCATTCTAGTGAAGATGACCAAGCAAAGCTTCTGAGAGAAAATCCAGGTGACAAGTATTGCAACTGCAGAGTCTCCATCAACATAGAATGGAAGCAGGCTCTTTGAGCAGAGGACAAGACTTGTGAAAGAGGAAGTAGAGAGGAATAGGGAAGGAGTGCTAGATTTATTAAATACAGGATGCCAGGTTGCATTTGAATTTCAGATAAACATTAAATAACATCTGACTATAAATATGTCCCCAAAATAATTTGTAGTTTTTCTGAAATTTGAGTTTAACAGAGTGCCTTATTTTATTTGGTCATCCTGTGTTGTGATACCAGGCACATTGTTCCTCCCGCCAGTGTGACTAGAACAGAAAGAGAAGCATGAATGAACGCCAGGGAAGGTAAGCATAAACTAGGTACGCATAAATTAGGATAAGCCACAAAGCACATGGACCTTTATTCTGTGGCCATTTGAGAATTAGGGAAGATTATTAAGACAGAGGAGGGGTGGATCTATGCCGTCATTATTTAAGAACTATAACTCATGTCCACATGGAGGGTAGACTGCAGAGAATGGATAGGACTTGTGGGTGCTTAGAGGTATGGGAAGGAGTTATAAGAGTAATGAATGGTCCAGAGCAAGGACAATGAGGCCTGAACTAGGGTGATGGCTTCAAGGACAGAAAGGAGGGGCATATAAGAGTCTTTTCAGAGTTAGATAAAAAGAAATTAGAGATAAATTGAATATTTATGGTTGACTTGCTAATTAAGCCATCTCAGTACTAATCTGTCTGGACTTTTAAAATCTTCTCAATTAATCTATTAATCTAAGTGAAGCAAGGAGCTACTTCAAATCCATGTAAGTGTGGAGGCTCCTCAGCTCTTGCCTGCCTTTTGCTTTTGTTTATAAATCCAAATTTGTTTTATGTGCAACTCTAGATGCACATGCACCCTGCTCACATTACCAAATGTAATTAGGCACATTAATATGTACATAGGCCCTCAGTTCATAGTGAGCTTTTCTCCTCAAGGGGAACTGCCTGCTGGCTTATGGAGACCAGGAAACTAATTAGCATCATCCCCCCTAAAAAAACTGACAGTGATAAAAGGAGAAGTCAATGAGATTAGACAGATCGAACCAAATCTAATTTAACTGGAAGCACATAAAGAAGAGTTTATGAAATGAAAACTCTCAGAGAGGACCAGATGTTTGCTCCTGAGCTCGAACAGAGCAAGGAGACCTGCCATTGACTCTGAGTCCTGCAGCCTGGTAAATTAGATGGCACCCCACCTATATTGGATGGAGAAACATTACTACTGCTTTGTAAGGAAGAAAGAAAGAAGAAAATGGAGAGAAAGCATTTGGGTGGAGTTTGGTGTGTACGTGGTGGGGGAAAAAGGGAGAGTCAGTTCTTACTCTCCCATCTGGGTAGACTCTTCTCATACTTAGACTTCCAGAGATTCTCAATTTGACGATACTCTCAGAGGTGTTTTAGAAATGTGGGAAGGAGCATTTTTGGTGGGTGTCTCAAATGGGTGTTTTTAAATGTAGCTTTTAGTAATTATTGGATGGAGAGGCCAGTAGATCAGAAGATGACAGCTGCCATTGAGAAGACAATTTATTACTCATAGTTCTCAGTAGGAGCAAACACAGGGTAGAACCATGTGGGTGAGGAAACAGAGGGAAAAGGAAATGTGAACATGAGCCTGTATAATGATTTCTAAGAGAAGAAACAGATGAGTAGGGGTAGATTTAAAATTGATTTGTTTATATAATTTCACCAGACTGTGGGGCAAAAAGACTTCCTCTAGTTGTCTTGTACCTGGCCCTGGGTGATTAGCCAGGAGATAATGCCCCAGAGTGTGAGAATCCCATAAAGGAGGTGATGGGAGTGGGGGCTCTAGACTGGAGTGTTTGCACATGAAAGGCATGCTCACAGGCCAGACACTCACTAGGAAGACAGACACTCACTCTAGGAAGTGTCTAGCCTGGGAGGGGAAGTCCCTCCAGAGCCATTAAGGCCATAAGATATCAATCATCAGATTACAGAAAGTAAAAAGGCATGATTAATATAAAAGGGGTGGTATAGGCACGGGATGTAGCTTGGCAGCAGAGCACTTGCCTAGTATGTGAGAAGCCCTGGGTTCAATCCACAATATCCAAAAACAAAACAAAACAACAACATAAAAAAAGTTTAAAATAAAGTGTGGGGTGTGGCAGGGATCTCATAAAATCAAAGGAAATTAGTAGAAGAAGGAAAACAAGTGGTTGGGAGGAGAAGAGAAGGGGAAGTGTTGGCAAGCGATACTAACCAAATTACACTGTTAAATTATGTGCATGTGTGAATATGTAACGACAAATCATTAGGTATAACTACAATGCACCAATAAAAAATGTTGGAAGAATAAATAAATAAGGAGATGATCCAATAGTCTTTAGTGTGCAAAGCTCTGGAATAACAGGTGCTCTATAAAGTGCACAATAGCCTAGCACAACAAAGAACAATCCTTGACTTGTGTTCTGTAAGACCCACCACACATTCATGCAAATGAAAAGTCCCTTTAGTTATCCCAGCCTGAACACATAAACCCAAAGTTTCTGTGCACTTTCCATGTACAGCACATTGAATTTTGCAGGAATGCAACTCTGTGTAAATGAGTAGAAGACTACCAGGTAATACTAACGTTGTTCATCACATCATAACACCATACTAGCAACAGTGATGTCACTCACTGCCTTTGAGTTTGCAGTATCACACAGTTTTACAGCCTTCATTTGGCCCATTACATGCAAATATATGACAAAAGAATTGTACAGCATTTAACATTTAGGGCCAAGGATTTTTAACTTGTCAGAGGTTAATGAAATGCACTAAACATCATCAAAAAAGATGGAAAGTAATTTATATCACTGCCATATTTAATGTATAATACAATATGAAATTAGTTTTTTAGAAATTACACATTGAAACAACTAACATGAAGACTTCCTACTACATTTCAATCTTATCCTGATGCTGTTCCCAGATACCTACCTGTTCCCATAATGCTACCCTTATGGCATTTCTATAACCCACCCTATATCACTGTTTTTTTGGTCAATTCATATTCTGTTTTCTGTCAACTACTAAAGAATAAGTCTCTAAAATCTTTAAAAACCTGCATCTTTTGCTATGTGTACTATTCATAACACAGGGAATTATCTGATAGGATGCTTTTAAATAAGACCCAGATTATTTACAGAAAGTACAATCCTTTCATCCATTTCAATCATGTCTAATTTTTATGCCTACATTTTTTCTACTTGAATATAAACTATCTCCATCTTTGTATTACATATAAATAAGTCTGACCTGTTATTACTTACTTTTATATGAAATTTTAATCTATTATCTACATTTATGCATTTCCTTTTCTTTTAGTTCCAAATGGCTTCAGATCATCCATGCTCTTCAATCCAGACTTACTTTTCATAAGGGCAAGCATCTGAGTACTTCCCTCTCTATGCTGATGAAGTCAGACCTGAGCAGTGATAACTTACTGTTTTATTTTAAATTGCTTCCAATTTCTCTTTCGTGTTGTAATTAAGACATTACATTATTCTTCTTGAATTATACATGGATATAAGTTTTATTACCTGCAAATATCATTTCAAGGAGAACTTCTAGAAAGTGCCATTCAACTTGTGGATTTGAAAGCCTCTTCAGTATTTTCTATCATTTTTATTGTTTGTTGTTATTAGATGACTTTGTCAAAGTTGAAAATAAATACTTTATAGAATTAAAGGATATGCAAATTGCCAGCACTGGAACTTCTTTAAACTTTTGAAATGGGAAGGATCAGCAATTTCATGATAAATAAAGGAAAAATATTCATTGCCCTCTTTGACTATCTGTATGTCTTTTATTTTTAAATTTGTGTTTTAAAGACTTTGTTGCTTTGATGTCTTATTCTGAATAGACTCTGATCTTCCTTCTTACCTAGTTGGTGGCTAAAATTGTTAATGTAATCACAAAAATAAACTATTAAGAATCCACTGCTCTCTTTCTCTAAAGACATGGCAGCTTTTAATTTAAAGGCAGCTGGCAGGTCCTCTCTCCTTTACTTCCCTTTTCAGAATAAGGAATCAAGTCTAGCTGGGAAACAACTCATTTAAGGTCACAAAATACATTGGCCTGATGAAAGAAAGGGTGGAGATGTCCCCTGGCAAAGGTGCATCCAGGTAGACTTAAGAGAGGCTTAAAAAGTAAAATTAGCAGATCTTTGTCTCAGTTTGAGTGTGGTAGGGTGAAAACTAATTTTGAGAGAGCACACAGCTCTTGTCCAGTGTGTTGGGAGAAGCTAACCATGAGAGAGAGAGTGGGGTTGCAGGAGTGGGAATATGACAATATGGGCTGATGTTGTGACTATCACCTATTGGGAAGGCAGGGAATGAGGAGCCCGAAAATATGAAAGAAGAAGGGTGGGGAGAGGGGCAGGAGATGCTAGTTTTCCCCAAAGGAATAAAAGTGAGTTTCAAATTCAGGAAACTCACACAGCATGGTCCAAAAGGCAAGGGTATTTCAAAAGACAATCAAATTTGGTACTTTAGTCTTATGAGTCCTCTAAACAACATTTCTTTTTCCTTTGAGCTCCTCTAGTTTTTAGGGGGAATAAGAAAGCTCTTCTGCAAAGTCAACAGCTTAGCTGATACTCCCTTGACTCTTGGGATGAGGAGTGACTTAGTGCTGTCTAGGTGGGGCTTTACCCACCAGCACTCAGCTACTCTGAGCCAAATTGCCTTGCTGCATCAACTCAGCCCTGATTCCTCTTTCTTCTCTCAAATATAACCTTGAAAGTGGGCACTTTCACACAACAGACCTCTATCTCAAGGTTCAGTCTTTTCTAAATTGCAGTAAAACATCCATAGCAAAATTAACAATGTGAATCATTTTCAAGTGTGCCGTTCAGTTGTGTTTATGTACACCAACATGATGTTACCACCCATTTCCAGAAATGCTTCACCTTCTCAAACTGAAACTATCCCCATTAAATCACAATTCTTCACTACTTTCTCCCCAGAATTGCTGGAAACTACTATTCTTCTTTCTGTCTTTATGACTTTGCCTGTTTTAAGAGCCTCATACAAAAGGAATCATACAACATACGTCCTTTTGTGACTGGACAGCTCAAAGCTCCTGTTTAGAGGGTCAGGAAATGTTAACCAGGAGACAGAGTGGGATTGCAGGAGTGGGTGCAATCTCTTCAAGGTTCATTTGTGTCACAGCAGGTGTCAGAATTTTCTTCCTTTCTAAAGCTAAATAAAATGCCATCATATGAATATATCATTCATTGATAGATATTTGGGCTGCTTCCACCTTTTGGCTCTTGTGAATAATGCTTCTATAAATACGGGTATTCAAATATCTCATTTAGACCTTGCTTTCCATTCTTTCAGGGTTCAGTCTTTTCAATACGTCTTGCTCTTGCAAGGAATCTTTTCTGATAGACTCTCTATTTCTCTATTTCCTTTCTTCTCTTCATTCCAGCCTCTCCAATGCACTCAGACCTCATTTATCAGAGTCCTCTAGAAAGCCTGTGACATGCTCACCTCTATATCTCCCTCCCCATTCATAGTCTCCTTCCCTAGAGCAGTGCTTTTATAAGTTTTTGCACATCATGTGTCCAGGAGATTAATCACTGATGTCCAGAGCTGCCAGAAGCAGGAAAAAATGAAAAAAGTAATGAAAATCTCATTCTATTCAAGGGCCCAAACAAGAGAACTTATCATCAGAAATGGGAAATAGAGCCAGACAGTAGCAACCTGAGAGATATAAGAATTGACATGGACCAAAGGCAGGAGGAGAAGAGGGAAAGACCACCAGAGAACATTAGGAGCTCAACACTCTTCTTCCTTACCTGGTTAGGAACTGAGTAGGTGTTACCAACATCAGAGGAGGTGCCTTCAAACTCTACAGCAGAACTGGAGCCCCATTACCAGTGGATCTCATTACCTGCCCCCCTCACCTATAATCCATCTTACCTACAAGGTATGTCATTATTTTTTGAAAGATATTGCCTACTTGGGATTATGACAAACTCAAAACTTCTACACAGCAAAGGAAAAGTCAATAAAATGAAAAGGCCACACACAGGATGGGAGAAAATATTAGCAAACCATATATCTGATGTAAGGATAATGTCCAAAATATATAAAAAACTCCTAAAATTCAATAGTCAGAAAACAATCTAATTTTTAAAAAGGAAAAGGACCCAAACATTTCTTAAAAGAAGACTTAAGAAAGGGCAATAGTTTCATGAAAAAAAATGCTTAATATGACTAAACATCAAATTAAAACAACAGTGATATATCATCTCATACTTGTTCAAAAGGCTGCTATATATGTGTGTGTATATACATACATAAAAATAAATACAAAGTGTTAGGATGCAGGTTAAAGAAAAACTTTGAATACTGTTGTTAGAAATGTAAAGTGGTACCACCAAGAAAATAGTACATGAATTCCTCAAAAAATTCAAAATAGAACTACTATATGATTTTGTAACTCCACTTTTGAGTACATATCCAAAGGTACTGAATCAGTATGTCATAGAGACATCAGCATTCTCCTGTTCATTGCTGTATTATTCACAAGAGCCAGGATGTAAAATCAAAAATATCCCATGACGATGGAGATGAACACATAAAGAAATTGAGATACGCACGTGGTTTTCAATCAACTTTTTCAACTGTTACCAAAAAAAAAATACGACAAAAACAACTTTAGAGGAGGAAAGCTTTATTTTAGGGCTCATAGTTTCAGAGGTATAAGTCCATAGATAACCAGCTCCATTGCTCTGGGCCAGAGGTGAGGCAGATCACCATAGCAGAAGAGTGTGATACCATTGACTTAAAAAGCAGAGTGTAATAATGGTTACTAGTGGCTAATGGGAGAAGGAAATGAGGAGGTATTAACCAAAAGATACAAAGTTTCAGTTATACAAAATTAATTACTCCTAGAGGTTTGCTGTACAATATTGTGCCTATAGTTAACAATACTGTATTTACTGTACACTTAAAAATTTGTTTAAGATAGGGGCTGGGAATGTGGCTGAGTGGTAGAGTGCTTGTCTAGTATGCATGATGTCTGGGGTTCAAAACCCAGCACCATGAACAAACAAACAAAAAAATGTTAACATGATAGTTCTTATGTTAAGTGGTCAAGAAAGAGAGGAAAAGGGAGAAGAGAAAGGAAAGCTACCTTCTATCCACTTAGGACACATCCACATTTAGTTCTCACACCCAAATCTCTGAAATCCTTTATTAAGCAAGAGGAGGACTAAAAGGCTATTCATCACTGAAACTTCTAAATTAAATTCTTTCAGCCAATATCACACTAGTTTGATTCAAATTGTATCTATCTCCCTGCTATCTGTGTGTAGGCACCACCCCCTATAGTTTGTTTTTTTTTCTTTTATTAAATCATTTGGTGTTTTGAAAAAGAATATTATCAATTTGTGTCATTTATTTAAATTACAAAAAAATGCATGCTCAATGCAGAGACATTGAAAATACAAAAACAGAACATCCACAATTCCACATGAACTTCAACAGTTTGGCACTAAGCCCAAATTGTGTTGTTTCTTTTAAAAAATTTAAACTGATAGTTCTGATGTTGTATACTTTATCACATAGACAGCTTTATACTCACAGCAGCATATGACATACCTATTCCACATCAATATATATTCTTATAAAATAGAATTCAAGAGTTGAATACTCTTTCATAGTAATACAAACTTAGGTATGTAACAGAAATTACCTAATCAATCTGCTATTCTCAGAAATGTAAGGTTTGCCATTTTTTTGATTTTATGAAATATCTGCAATAAAAATGTTAGTATCTGTTGGATTTTTATATTTTTGTATCAAAGACAACATACACTTTTTTTCATCACTGAATCCAAATATTTTAATTACAATGTGTCAATATTCAATAACATAAAATATATCTATTGAGATGAGACAGATCCTCATTTTATTTTATTTTATTTTATTATTAGTTTATTTAATTGCATTTCAAGACATAGCACATATATAGAGCTCAGTTTTTCCATTTCTCTGGTTGCAAACCAGATAAAGTTACACCAATTGTGTTTTCATAAATGCACCAAGGGTAGTGATGACGATCTCAATCAACCATCTTACTATACCCATTCCCCTTTTCTGCCCCCCGCCTTCCCCATGTCGCGTCCAGTGTTTCTCTATTTCTCTTATGTTTCCCATTCCAACCTCCCTTATTCATCAGCATCCACTAATCAGAGGGAACATTCGGCATCTGTTTTTTTAGGATTGGCTTACTTCACTTAGCATAATGCTTTCCAATTCTATCCATTTGCCTGCAAATGCCATAATTTTATTCTCTTTTATTGCTGAATAATATTCCATT
>PVHX01025454.1:0-22352 GCA_004024805.1 Geosciurus inauris | reverse complement strand
TAATGTTATACTTTTAAAATAGGGGGATGGTTCATGAGTTTTATGTTTCATAACTTACATGCCTGTTACATATTCTCTTTGTACATATCAAATATTTCAAAATTAAATTAATGTATTTAAAAATATTTGTTAGTGTATGTGTATTTCTTTATTGGTTTAGAACTGAGGATCAAACTTAGGATCAAACTTAGGGCTTTGCACATGTTAAGCAAGCACCTGCCACTGAGCTACATTCCCAACCCTTTAACATTTTTTTTTTTATTTTGAGACAAGTTCTAACTAAGTCCCCCAGCAGAACTTAAACTTGTGATCCTCCTGCCTCAGCCACTGAGTGACTGGGATTACAGGCATGTGCCACGGCACCCAGCTTATTAGTGTATTTTTCAAAGAATACATACAATCTGTTTATGCTCATATATATAGGCACTGGATTTATGGAACTTTCCCTTTCATTTCTGATTTTTTTGTCTTTCATAATGCACATGCAATGATTATGTTCAGAAGTAAAAAAATAAGGCCAGGTGTGGTGGCACATGCCTGTAATCCCAGCAATTTGGGCAGCTGAATCAGGAGGATTGCAAGTTTGAGACCAGCCTCAGCAATTTAGTAAGAACCTATGGTGAGATCCTGTCTCAAAATAAAAAATAAAAAGGACTAGTGATGTGGGTCAGTGGTTAAGTGCCCCTGAGTTCAATCCCAGGAACCAAAAAATATATATATAAAATAAAAATAATATATATAATAAATAATAAAAATTACATATATATGCATATATAAAATTATATCTGTCAATGTCCAGAGGAGCCTCTCAGCTGAATGCCATGTGGTATCATTGTGGTACCCTGGAACAGAAAATAAAAAGCAAAAGACATTAAATAAAAACTAAGGAAATCTAGGGCCAGGTGCAGTGCAGCATGCCTGTAATCCCAGTGGCTCAGGAGGCTGAGGCAGCAGGATCATGTGTTCAAAGCCAGCTTCAGCAACTTAGTGAGGCCCTAAGCAATTCAGCGAGACCCAGTTTCTAAATAAAATACAAAAAAGGGAGATGTGGTTTGGTGGTTAAGTGCCCCTGGGCTCAATCTCCAGTACCAAATAAATTTAAAAAAAAAAGCAAACTAAGGAAATCTAAATAAAGTATGAACTTTAAGCTGGGCGCGGTGGCGCATGCCTGTAATCCCAGCACTTTGGAAAGCTGAGATAGGAGAATCGCGAGTTCAAAGCCAGCCTCAGCAATGCTGGGACTGCTAAGCAACTCAGTGAGACCCTGTCTTTACATAAAACACAAAACAGCACTGAGGATGTGGTTCAGTGGTCAAGTACCCCTGAGTTTAGTCCCCGGTACCAAAAAAATAAAAAGTAAAATAAGATAAAGTATGAACTTTAATAATCATGTACAAATATTGGGTCATTGTTGATAACAAATATACTATAGTAATGTGGGATGTTAATAAGGGCAACTGGGTGTGGGTTTTGTGGGAACTCTCTACTACATTTTCAATTTTTTGTAAATCTAAAATTGTTCTAAAATAAAGTTTGTTCAAAAATAAAAGAACAGGGCTCGAGGTGCAGCTCAAGGAGAGAGCACTTGCCTAGCCTGCACTAGGCTCTAGGTTCAATCCCCCAAAGTAAAAGGATCAGGTCAAATAGCTATACTCCCATCTCTGTTATTTTTTAAAGAATTAAAAAAAAAATAGGGGTGGGTTTGTGGCTCAGTGGTAGAGTGTTTGCCGAGCATGTGTGAGGCTCTGGGTTCAACTCTCAGCGCTGCATATAAATAAATAAAAGTAAAATAAAGGTCCATTGACAACTAAAAAATATTTTTTTTAAATATTTATTTTTTATTGTAGGTGGACAGAATATCTTTATTTTATTTTTTTATGTGGTGCTGAGGATCAAACCCAGTGCCTCCCGCGTGCTAGACGAGCACACTACCACTGCGCCATAACCCCAGCCCCTAAAAAATATTTTTAAAAAAAGAATAAGAAACTTTTAAGTTCTCAATTTTGATTTCTAATACTGTAAATATGAGCAGGTATAGCCCACATACACAAAATTCCTAGGATCTTTAATTTTAAAAAAAAATTTTGCTTTGGGGTTGGGAGGTTCTAAGTTGCCCTAGTTGGCCTCAAACTTGAGATTTTTCTGCCTCAGCCTCCTGAGCAGCTGGGATCGCAGGGAGCACCACAGTGCCTGATCTCAGAATTTTAAAAATTATAAAGGGATCCTGAGACCCAAAGGTTTGAGAAAAGTTGCACTAGTCTTAGGTTTTTTCTTTCTTTCTTTTGGAGGTACTGGGGGGTTGAACTTGGGACCTATGTTCATGCTAGGCAAGTGCTCTATCACTCTGTGCTACATCTCCAGCTCCTGTCCTAATCTTGGTTAGATTCATTTCCTTCATTTCTTCTTCAGTCTGTTGCATTTATTAAGCACTTGCTATAGGTGATTGCTTGCTTTGGACCTCAGATCCTTCTTGTTTATAACTAAGATGAAATAGTCACAAAGTTTACAAGGCTTTTAATTTCTGATTTCTATCCTCTGCAAATGTCTAAGTAGATTTTCTCCAAACTATTTTCTTCTTCTTCCTTTCATTGTTTGTCATTTCATAAACATTACAGAACACCCTTTAATAATAGATACAATCAGTTACTTTTTATCATTTATCTGACCCAGACACTGTACTTGATACAAGCCATTTAATTCTTCAACAACCCTAGGAGGCAGGTGTTATTCCCACTACACAAGTAAAAAGTGGAAAGTAAATGAATGAAGTGACTTGCTTAAGGTTTTGCAGGAAGTTGATGGAGTCAGGATGTGACCCAGGCATAGTGGACTGCAGACATGGTAGGTTTAGCCCCAATCCTGCATTCACAAATGTGTTCGGGAGGGATGTGAACAAACTGATAATGGTGTGCTCTCTGTTATCAAGGACATAACAGCTAGTGGAGAAGGTTGAACAATTTGGATCTTTTTTTTTTTTTTTTTGTGGTACTGGGGATTGAACCCAGGACCATGTGCATGTGAGGCAAGCACTCTACCAACTGAGCTATATCCCCATTCCCAAGGTTGAACAATGTGGCAAACATCTGGTATTTTAAAATTTATTCTTACCCTATATTTTCAAGAAGAAAGTTTCAAAAGCTTTAGCAGTATGTGTTCATTTACCACCTGATTCTCCCAAGGATTTGGGAACATTCACAGTCTTTCACTGAGGGATGGGCAGAGTATTGGTGGGGCAAAAATGTGGGCCAGGGTGGAGCTCAGTGGTAAGCCCTAGCCTTGTGTGCACAAGGCCCTCAGTTCAATCCCCAGCACCACAAAATAGATAAATTGTTTTTGCCTGGTGTGGTGGTGTAAGCCTGTAATCCCAGCGAATCAGGAGGCTGAGGCTGGAGGATTGCAAGTCCAAGGTCAGCCTTAGCAACTTAGCAAGACCCTGTCTCAAAATAAAAAGCAAAAGGAACTGGCGATGTAGCTCATTGGTAACGTGCTTTGGGTTCAATCCTCAGAACCAGAAAAAAGAAATTAATTAAAGGAAAGTAAATAAGTTGTTTTTATAAAGCAAAAAGAGGCCTTGCACATCAAGGATTTACTGATTAGTGTGTATGCGTGGCAGTGTAAAGGCTCACAAATAGCTACAATATTAGGAGGGATGGTGCATGTTCAATAGAAGACACATCACCTTCACCAGGTGGAGAGAGGACATCTGACTGGAATAAGAAAGAAAGGATTCTTAGAAGAGATGGTATTTGCCAGGTGTGGTGTCGCACGCCTGTAACCCCAGCAGCTCAGGAAGCCAAGGCAGGAGGATTGTAAGTTCAAAGCCAGCCTCAGCAACTTAGCAAGGCCCTAAGCAACTTAGTGAGACCTTGTCTCTAAATAAAACATAAGAATGGGCTGGGGATATAGCTCAGTGGTTGAGCGCTCCTGGGTTCAATCTGGGTATGGGGGTGAGGGAGGTGGTGTCTGAGGTGGAGTGGATTGGGACAGATGATGAGAACCTAGGTAGGCAGAAGGATATATGCCATTGCCAAAGCTTGGCTTTGCTGGAAGCAGACCCAGACATGGAGTTTATTAGAGATCAACAATTCACAACCCTGAAAGGCAGGGAGAGTAAGCAGGATTATATTTCCATACTACTCTGTCTCATCATAGACAGAGGAGGTGACTACAGCTGAGGCAAGAGCTCTACTTGGGGAAGAATGACTCTGTGCCATCTGACAAGGCAGAGATGGAGGTTCATCTTTGGGTCATCTGTCCAGCTCGTCTTTCCCAGCATGGCTCTGCCCTTCCACACAGAAATGGTGCTCGGTTGGGGTGGGGACCTGACCCAACTGGGCCAGTCAGAATCCCTTGTAGGGGAATTTGGAATTGAGCCAAGGAGATTCTAGTTCTTGTCAGATTTGGTCTCTTGGATGCAAATGTAAAACTTCAACTACAGATCAAGACCATGTTTTCCACCATGGGTCTGGGTAACAGGAGAAAGTGGTACAAACTAAAATCCCTGAGGAATACACAGAAAAAGGCACCAAAAGAACTTCAGTGACATTTATTTATTTGCTTGTTTGTTTATATTTCTATTTTTTTGAGATTAGGTCTTGCTATGTTTCCTAGGCTGGCCTTGAACTTTTAGTGTCACATGATCCTCCTTCCTTAGCTTCTCTGGTAATTGGGACTACAGGATCAACCTAATAACTTTTCTTGTCCCTTTGACAAGCAAGTTAGATCTTGTCTGAAAGGGAGCTAGATCTGACCCACTGATTGGGAGCAGGAGGGCAGCTGCTTCAATCAACATGAGTCTCCCCCAAACTTTCCTTCCTGGAACCCACCTCCTTCTTGTATGGGCATTAGAGGTACCTTTCTGCGTTAGAAGAAAACAGCAACAGTCCATGCCAGAGATGGTGAGGCCAGGCAGGGAGGGAAACAAGAGAGAGGAAGTACCAGATTCAAAGATTTTGAGTGTAATAGAACTAGCAGTATCCCCTCCCAGGACCTCATAAGGTGCATTGACTCCTCTAGCAATTGTGATCTGACCCTGAGAATTTCCAGTGGCTTCTCTTGTAACTTCAAAGTTCTCAAGATCTAAGCGTGGTGGCTCAAGTCTGAAATCCCAGCACTTAGGGAGGCTAAGACAGGAGAATCCCAAGTTCAAAGCCAGCCTCAGCAACAGCGAGGTGCTAAGCAACTCAGTGAGACCCTGTCTCTATTTAAAACACAAAATAGGGCTGGGGATGTGGCTCAGTGGTCGAGTACCCCTGAGTTCAATCCCTAGTACCAAAAAAAAAAAAAAAAAAAGATCTGTATGAACAAATGCAAGTTTCATCTCAACACACGAAGACTTTTTCCTGTTTTGCCATGTTGAAGATCAAGTCTAGGACTTCATGCATGCTAGACAGGCTATCAATGAGTTACACCCTCACCCCTCACTGTCACTTTTAAAAGAAGGGAGTAGTTTCCTGGCATTGTTTTAAAACACCAATAACAACAAAAAGAAAACCCAAATTAGAGGGCTGGGGATGTAACTTGATGGTAGAGCAAGTGCCTACCATGCTCGAGCTCCTGGGTTTGACCTCCAGCCCAGGAAAAAAAAAAAAAAAAGAATAAGAAAAACGAAATTGGACCTTGTAATAAGGGACTACATATCCTTTCTGGGGATCTTCATCTTGGCAGACTCTTTTTGCAGGTCGGAACTACTCACTGAGGCACACCAAAAAAGCTATGTGGCACTGACTCAAGCTGTTTAATTTCACAAACACCCACACAATATTATAGGGGAAAAATTTTAAAGCAATAAAAAAAAAAAAACCAACAGATAATTGCCGTACATGTTTCTGCAACCCTGACACAGTAATAACTTGCCTGTAAACACCTTCCTTGAAATATTAGTTAATAGGATGTACAATAATGTGGCAAAGGAAATTGTTTAACCCACGAAGGTTCTAAAAACGGGCCATTGATTCTCATGAACCTGTGATGATTTGAAAAGCTAGGAGAGGATAATGCGACTACTTTGGAAGGGTCGTGGCCTTGGTTGTGTTATTTATAAAATGAAGGCATTGTGGGTTTTGACCTTGATCTGTGGGATGGCCCTCTCTCCTCATCACACCTCCTCTCCTTTAACTAGAATTTCTGCTCCCATTGTGTAACAGGGGTTCACTGATGCTTTGACTATATCCCTTGTGGCTTTGAAACTTACATGTTTTTCCCCCAACTTTCTTCTCCTCCCTGATCTTCTTTTACTGATCTTCCTGCTCTCTGCTCCTTTATCTCATTTTCTCTGAATCACCTCTTAAAAAACCCCCTGTTCCTGCTGATGGGTAGAATCATAGCCTTTGGGACAGGACCTCCTTGTGTTTCTCCTTTACTAGCAAAGCAATAAAACCTCTTTTTCTTTTTTCTCAAAATGGTGTCCTCATTATTGGATTGGCATTGGGGACAAGGACCAAGCTTTCGGCAACAATTGGTTTAAATATTGCCATGTAAGATGTTTGAAAAAAGGGAAGGCAGAACTTAAAAAGAATATGGCTGGATTAGACCAAGGTCCTTTAGAGTTCTAAGACTCAGGAATCTACCTAACATATGACTGACTTATAAAATGTGCTGAAGAGCCAGGCACAGTGGTACACGCCTGTAATGCCAGCACTTTGGGAGGCTGAGACAGGAGAATTACGGGTTCAAAGCCAACCTCAGCAATGGTGAGGCACTAAGCAACTCAGTGAGACCCTGTCTCTACATAAAACACAAAAGAGGGCTGCGGATGTGGCTCAGTGGTCGAGTGCCCCTGAGTTCAATCCCCAGTTCCAAAAAATAAAATAAAATAAAATAGAAAATAAAAGGTGCTGAAGATACAGAGATCTGAAAACTACAATTTATACCCAGGACAAACTTACCAGTGTGAGATAGACGCATTGTGTGTAGGGCCAGGAGAGATGAAGCAACAACAATGAAATGAATACTATGAAAATGGAAGCATGAGGGGCTGGGATTGTAGCTCAGTGGTAGAGCGCTTGCCTCACATGCGTGAGGCCCTGGGTTTGATCCTCAGCACCACATACAGAGCAATAAAATAAAGACATTATGTCCATCTACAGCTAAAAAAATATTTTAAAAAAAATTTGAAAAAAAAAAAAAGAAAATGGAAGCATGAATCTAGCATCTGGAGAGATGTTTTTGGAAGTTTTTTGAAGGAGGCCACATTTAAATGGGTATTAAATGAAAAACAGGAGCACAGTAGGTATAGAAGGAGCTAGGGGAGGCACTGGAGGCAGAGAGACAGCATGAGCAAAGTAATAGAGGCCATGTTTGGGGGACTACATTGTTCATTAATGTTCAATATGTCCCCTGCACACCTAGGGAGGGTGACCAGAGTGGCCAAGAGGGATGCTGAATGACAAGCTAAACAGACTAGAGGAGTCCCCTCCAGACCTCAGCTCCTGTGAGCTCTTTTTTTGGGTTGATGCTAGAGTTTGCAAGTAGGTGACCAATTAACAATAGGGTTGTTTAATCATTGACCACATGGCACCTTCCTTCTATTATTTTGTAACTGGACAGGGTCAAGAGAAGAGGAATGTGTTGATAAGACAGTGGGTGGGGTACAACAAGAGCCTAGAAGGGGAAGTCATGGCCACCTGTGCTGGGAGGGTGCACCATTCTTTCCATCTAGGCAAGAGAAGCCTGGCCCAGGGATGTGACCTGCTCAGAATAGGCCAGGGCCAAGACTCTCCTCTAGACCCAGGGGATCGCTTCAGGCTGCCAGGCCAGGCACCTTTTGGCAAATAGGACACTGTGTTGAACTTCAAAGCTGGTTTCTCTGGGAGAAGGGAGCCTTCCAGGGTTGAAGAGGCAGAGTCAGTTTCCCCAAGATAAGGAAGGGACTGGGTATTTGGGGTAGCAGGTCCATGATTGTGGATTCCTGAATACCAGTTAACACACAGTGCCCCAGATTGAGGGCAATTATGTCCTGGGCCCAGAGAAGCTTGACTTCTGATGCTGTGGCAACAAAATGTGAAAGATGTGTGTTCTGCTTGACTCAGAGACAAAGAGCATGTCATCAGTGACCCAGATGGACCCAGAGGGGTGTGCCCAGAACTTTCCAGAGTTTTTAGTTTCCTAGAATTCCTGTACAATTCTAGGAAGAAAAACTGCCAATAACAAGCCACTGTCCTAGAAAATGGATGCTCAAAGTAAATTTAATTTGATTTAGAAAGATAGTGGAAAGTGATTTTTTTAATCCAAACATTATGGAGCAAATGTTTGCTCCACTGTAATGGCTTTGCAGTGGGTGTAAGACACGACCAGACCTGCATTTTGGAACTATCACTTTGGCAGTTAAAAACAGATGTAATAGAGGAGGAAAGACTGGGGATACCAGTCAAGAAGCCAGCACAGCAGTCCAGGAGACAGAGTGACGGGGAAAAGACAGTAGAAATGGAGATTAGCAGTGAGTTGGAAAGACATTTGGGAGGCAGAATTGACAGGTTTGGGCATTCAATTAAAAATAATAAATGCTAAGAATAAGCAGGTAAAGATGCCACTAAAATAGTGCTTTGTACCTTGGCTGTACATTAGACTCACCTGGAAATTTTTTTTTTAAACTTCCTCTTCCCCTAAGGCCCAGGCCACACCTCAGACCAATTAAGCCTGAATTACTGCCCCTGCTACCCAGCTGCAGGTTATTTTTTAATGTAGCTTTGACTTGTGACCATAGCACTAAGAGTTCAAACTTGGTAAACAGAGTGATTGGGATGGTATTAAATGAGATAGGGAACAAACAGTTCTTTGTGGTTAGGGCGTAAAATAGGTGGAGAAGAGGGAGGAAGAGCACGTTCAGGCAGAAAATAATGAGTTCAGTTTGCTGACTGCTCTGAAAGGTCTGCTGTCCTGGAGGTGATGGCCAAGGGCAGGAGCCCAGGTTGATCACGGTGGGCGCCTGGGAGGGGGCAGGCCATCACTTCCTCTGAAAGCAGATTAAAGATTTGAGACAGCTGCCATGGAGAATGGATGGTTCCTAGTTGAAAACAACAACAAAAGAACTTATGCGTCAAGGACTAGCAATGGAGGGTTAGGTAAGATTGCTGCACATTAACTATAATATTAACCCTGTATTTGAATTTGACCAGCAAACATTCATCACAATTAGCAGATTGCTGGAGCAGTCATGTACCAGTTTACAAAAGCAGTTGGCGAATTTACAGGAAAACTTTTGCCAACCAGTTATTAAACACAGCCGCTATTAAAATTAAGTTACATAAATTTGAATATCTTAAGTATATTTTATTAAAAATAAAGGTGGCACATGCCTGTAATCCCAATGGCTCTGGAGGCTGAGGCAGGAGGATTTTGAGTTCAAAGCCAGCCTCAGCAATTTAGTGAGGCCCTAAGCAATTTAGCAAGACCATGTCTCAAAATAAAATATATAAAATAAAATATACAAAGTCCTCAGTTGGTGCTGAGGACTGATCTCAAGGTCTCCCAGATACCAAGCATGTGCTCTACCACTGAACTACATTCCTACACCTAGTGCTTCTTTCTTAACTACACTTTAGCTCCACGAACCCAGTACTGGGGACTGAACCCAGGAGGACTGAGCTAAATCCACAGCCCTTTCTGTTTTGAGACAGGGTCTTGTTAAGTTGGGTCAGCCTCCTTAGTAGCTGAGATTATAGGTGTGCACCACAGTGCCAGGCTGCATTTTGGTTTTCTTTGGTCCTGAACCATGTGGCAGAAATCACCACTTCAGGCCAAGTACTGCACAACTGGTATCATAGCTACTTGGTAGGCTGAGGCAGGAGGATCACAAGTTCAAGGTCAACCTGGGCAATTTTGCGATCCTGTCTCAAAATGAAAAATGGAAAGGGCTGGGAGATATAGTTCAGGGGTAGAGCACCTCCATTTCCAGTACTGGAAAAAAAAAAAAAAAAAAGGAAAGAAAAAGGAAGAAATCACTGCTCCCAGATCCTGAGTCCTGAGTTTGTAAATCTTTGAATGTAAAACCAGTCACACTGAAATTGGAATTTCTTAGTCTTGCTTCTAGATTCCCATGGAAGGAAATTATTGACTCAACTTGCTCAGATACCCAGCGCTGGATTTATAGGTTTTTTTCTATAAAATAAGGATTGGTCTCAGAGTTTTTAAAGAAATGTACATCTCTATGCCCCTTTTTTCCTTAAAAAAAACCACATTATTTGTGCCTAGAGTTCACTCAGTGTTATAAAAAATGACAGCTGTCTCCTGAGACCAGCCATCCAAAACTTTATAGAAGACTTCATTGTTCTTACTTCAGTCTAAGAAAACAAAAAGATACACATACTGGTATCATCTCTGGCAGAGAAGAAGAGCTTCTGAAGGTGTCAAGCAAACAAAATACATTAGCCTACATGGTAATGGCCCAGCTGCTTGTTGTGGCAGAGTGGGATGTATTTTAATTTGGTGCAGTTCATTAGGAAGAAGATTGAATTTCCCCCATCATTTATGGTGAGAAGTCTGCAGCTTGCAGGCCTCTGAGTGGTAGGGACAGTTGGTTTAGGGCTTGACTGGCTTCCTAGTTCATTAACTTCTCATTGACCAGCCCGAGGTGAAAAGGAGAGAACAGCACAAATCCATGAGCTTGAGTAGGAGCTTGGCCCAGACTGGAACTGGTGGACTGTTTGTTCTTTTCCATTACTAAACTATGAGCAATTGAAGGCAGGGCTTTCTCGAATCTAGATTCCAGATTACCCCAGCCATCCTGGAGCTCTTGGCAATAGGCATCATAGACTGATCCTTGGTAGGTTGTGTGTGTGTGTGTATGTGTGTGTGTATTTTTTTTTTTTTTCTTTTTTTCTTTTTTGGAAGTTCTGGAGTTCAAGCCCAGGGCCTAGAGAATTCTAGACAAGTACTGTACCTCTGAACTACACCCGCAGCCTCCTTGGTATATTTGTTGTTGTTGTTACCAGGGATTGAATTCAGGGGCACTTTGCCACTGAGCCACATACCCAACCCTATTTTGTATTTTTATTTAGAGACAGGGTCTCATTGAGTTGCTTAGCGCCTCACTGTTGATGAAGCTGGCTTTGAACTCATAATCCTCCTGCCTTAGTCTCCCAAGCTGCTGGGATTACAGGCGGGTACCACCGCGCCCGCTTCTTGGTATGTTAAGGAAAACAATTGTTCCTAATTCCTATAATGTATGAAACAGAACCCCTCAGCTGAGTCCTGGTAAACATTAGGCAGAGCCAGGCACAGTGACATGTGCCTCTAGTTCAGTACTTGGCAGGCTGAGGCAGAAGGATCCCTCGAACCAAGGACTTCAAGACTGGCCTGAGCAATATAGTGAAACCCTATCTCACAAAACAAAACAAAAATAAACAAACAGAAAAAAAAAAAAAAAAACACTTTATGCAATTAACTTTGTACCTGCGCTGGTTGAGGAAAAGCATATTATGTTTATTGACTACTCAATAAGTTTTTAGGCATAGTAAAGCAAGTCAGAATTATCAAGCCCATCTCAGTGGAGTCTATCATCTACTTGCAGGTGTTTAGTGACAAGCTATGTTTTATTTAAGTTGTATTTGAATTACTAGTTTTTAGGAAATTAAATTATCATACTGAAATTGTCTTGGATGAGTCAGAAAGCATATTTGTACCTTTCTTCATGTAACAAGTATTCAAATACAGATGTTCCTCCACTTACAGTGAGGTTATGTCTGGATAAGCCTATTGTAAAAAATTACTTAAGTCAAAAATGAATTCATGCCAGGCACAGTGGCACACACCTGTTTTGGGAGGCTGAGGCAGGAGGATTTCGAGTTCTAAAGCCAGCCTTAGCAACTTAATGAGGCCCTCATCAACTTAGTGAGATCCCGTGTCAAAATAAAATATAAAAAAGGGCTGGAGATGTGACTCAGTGGTTAAGTACCCCTAGGTTCAATCCCCAGTACCAAAAGAAAAAGCATTTAAAAGCTGGGTGTGGTGTAATCCCAGAATTTTGGGAGGCTAAGGCAGCAGGATGGGAAGTTTGAGGCCCACCTCAGCAACTTGGCAGAGACCTCAAAATAGAAAAGGTTTGGGATAGACCTCAGTGGTTAAGCATCCCTGAGTTCATTCTCCAGCACAAAAATAAATAAATAGATAAAATGCATTTAATATACCCAATTTGCCAAACATCATAGATTGGACTTGTTTAGTGTGCTGAGACACATTTGCCTTCATTTTGGCAAAAAATCATCTAACACAAAGCCTATTTTATAAGAAAGTATTGGATGACTCATGTAACTTATTGAAACTTGTAGGGATACATTTAAAAACTTTTTTTTCGTTGTAGAAAAACACAATCCCTTTATTTATTTTTATGTGGTGCTGAGGATCAAACCCAGTGCCTCCCGCGTGCTAGGCAAGTGCTTTACCATTGAGCCACAACACTGGCCCCTATTTTTTTGTTTGTGATGAATTTCTTTTTTATGCTTTTATTAGTTATTTTGACATAATCATACATGCATGAAGTTTAGTGTACTCCATTTCAGTCCTGGATGTCTCCTCTTTCCATCCCCTACTCCTTCCTTTATAGAAGTACCACATCCCCAGTCCTTTTCCCAGTCTTTCTTTCTCTCTCTCTCTCTCTCTTTTTTTTTTTTTTTGGTACTGGAGATTGAACCCAGGGGCACTCGACCACTGAGTCACATCCCCAGCCCTATTTTTTGTTTTATGTAGAGACAGGGTCTCACTGAGTTGCTTAGCCCCTCGCCCTTGCTGAGGCTGACTTTGAACTCGCGATTCTCCTGTCTCAGCCTCCCGAAGTGCTGGGCTATAGGCTTGCGCCACCGCGCCCGGCTTCTTTCTTTATTTTTGAAACAAGGTCTAAGTTCCATAGGGCCTTGTTAAATTGCTGAGTCTGTCCTTGAACTTGTGATTCTCCTGTCTCAGCCTCCTCAGCTCCTGGGATTACAGGTGTGTGCCATACAACTTTTTTTTTGTTTTGTTTGTTTTCTTTTGTGATTCTGGGGCTTGAACTCTGCCGCCTTGGCATGCAAAGCAAGCGCGCTGCTGCTGAGCCACATCCCCAGCCCATTAAAGGTACATTTTTGCACCACCATAAACTTGAAAAATCTTAAGTCAAACCATCATAAGTCGGAACAGAGAAGCGATGCACGTTCAGTACAAGCCATACTTTGAATTTTGCATTTACATCTTTTCCCTGGCTGGTGATAGGCGGAACCATACTGTCTTGGAACGCTGGGAGGCTCAAGGAGGTTAAGCTCGCCAGAGCTCCTGGCAGCCCAACGCCGAGCGAGCGGCGAAACCACTGCTACTCTACGCCATGCTGCAGCGCTGCGTGGACAAGTTCTGGTAGGTTAGGTTAGGAGTTATTAAATGTGTTTTCGGCTTATGATATTTTCTTTTCTTTCTTTTTTGTCTTTTGATACTGAGGATTGAACTTAGGGGTATTTTACCACTGAGCTACATCCCAGCCCTTTATTTTTTTATTTTGAGATAGGTTCTCGCTACATTGTTTAGGCCTCCCTATATTGCTGAGGCTGGTATTGAACTTGAGAGCCTCCTGCCTCAGTTTCCCAAGTCGCTGGGATTACAGGTATGCACCATTGCTCATGGCAGTATTTTCAGTTTCCAATGGGCTTATCAGGCCATGATCCCATTTAAATTGGGGTGCACATAGACATCACTGTAAGGATCTTGCTAGTTTAATTGAAGTAGAGATAACGGAAGAGCAGAGGACTGATGGGCTGGTAAATGGGAGATTTGTGTGCTAAGGGAGCAGTGCGTGTCAGGACTACCCAGAGGAGTGTGTCACTCAGATGATTAGGTGGGGTGTGACCAGGAAGGTCCTCCAGAGAAGATGATATCTTCCATTGAGACAAGATCAGTAGGAGTTTGCAAAGGAAAAGTGCAAGGGGAGAGGAGGGTGGGTAAGATGTTCCAGGAAAGGGGAGCAAGCTGTGCTCAGACCAGGGCATCAGAGCTCAGCCTCCAGGAACTGATTGCCCTCAAGGGTCCAGCAGGGCCTCTGGGCTGTGGTTAAAATGCTCATTGTTAATGTGCTTCTTCCTGATATTATTCCCAAACCAGGACATGTGTACAGTACAATTTATTTCATCTCCATGATCTTATCTTAGGCTCACCAGGGGCCCTATGAGGTAGGTAGGTGTTGTACCTCCTTTTCACAGATGAGGAGCCTGGGGTCTGGCATGGTCATGTGGCTCTTTGAGTCGGGAGGAGTCTTGGGAGCTGGGGCTGTGCCAGTCTGCATGGGGGCTCCTTCACTCCCCACAGCTGCTTCAGGTCTGCTATCACAGATAGGCCTGACCCAGCTCTGCCACTTGTAAGCAGCTGTGTGACCTTGGGCAAGTTACTTACTTGCCTCTGAGGCTCACAACTCTTTCTCTCTTCATCTGCATGGGTGGTGCCCAAAGCTGCAGTGTCTCACCCAGTGCCAGGATCGCTAAGGGGACAGGGGGCTGGGAGTGACAGTGTGCTTATCCAACGTGGTATCACTCATAAAACCACTAGTCCTGTCCACATGGTCCTTTTGGACCCAGCAATGTCTGTTACCTCTGTGTCACGTTTGGGATCTAGGCATCTTTTGTGAGCCTTCCTATAGTCACCCAGCCTAGACTAGCCAGCCGACTTGCTACCTCTTAGTAATCAGAACCAGGCTCCCTGCTGACCAGAGACCCTCAGCCCCTCTTTTGTTCTTTTTCCCCACCAAGGAGCTTTATTTTTGCCCCTAAATACTATCTATATCTGCAAATAATCTTTCCTTTGCAAACCCTCTAATTTTCCCTTGGGCTCCTTGGCTCTTTGGAAAACAAAAACTAGAAAGTTTTCCTGCTTCTGTCTCCTTCTCTGCCTCAGATCTTTTTCAAGTTTTCATGGTTCAGAGCTAACTCTGAGAGGCATAGAAAAGAGCAAAGGGGAAAGGCAGCTTATTAAAAATCTGGTAACACAGGCATGACACAATTGTAGTCCCTGAACTATAGAAGGATAGACATAGAAAGGGTCAGATCCAAGTTTTGTTTTGGTTTGGTTGTTTTGGTGCCGAGATTGAGTACCACTGACATGTACTCCCAGTCCTTTTTATTTTTTATTTTGAGACAGGATCTTGCTAAGTTATTTCAGGCCTCACTAAGTTGCTGAGGCTGGCCTTAAGCCTGCAATCCTCCTGCCTCAGCCTCCTAAGTTCCTGCCCTCATGGGCATTCACCACCATGCCCAGCCAGATCGAAGCTTTGTGGGATTCGCAGAATGCATGTCTATGACTAAGGTTAATAGAACAAAGTAATTCGTCCCTGTCATTTTAAGTTGACCTTCAGTGACCTGTAAGAAAATTATTTGACTCAGCATCTATTGACTGTCCTCAGTCAGCTGAACACAACAGGAACAAATATGTACATTTTTGATTGATTAGGTTGGATGATGGGTATAAAGGGTTTTGGTATGATTTTTTTTTTTTTTTTTTGGTACTAGGGATTGAACTCAGGGATACTCGACCACTGAGCCACATCTCTAGCCCTATTTTGTGTTTTATGTAGAGAGAGGGTCTCACTGAGTTGCTTAGTGCCTCACGGTTGCTGAGGCTGGCTTTGAACTCGCGATTCTCCTGTCTCAGCCTCCCAAAGTGCTGGGATTACAGGCGTACATCACTGTGCCTGGCTTGGTATGATTTAAAAAAAATTTTTTTTAAAATATTTTTTAGTTGTAAATGGACACAATATCTTTATTTATTTATATGTGGTATTGAGGATCGAACCCAGTGCTTCACATATGCGAGGCGAGCACTCTACCACTGAGCCACAACCCTAGCCCCTTGGTATGATTTTTTTGTTGTGCATTTAAACTTTGCATAGGACTCGAGGTGTAGCTCAGTGGTAGAGTGCTTGCCTAGATGGGCGAGGCCCTGGATTGATCCTCCGCACCAAAAAAATAAATATGTAAACAAGACTTTGCATAATAATGTTTTTAAATATGAAAATCCATTTTAATTTTAAAAAATTTTTAGTTGTAGATGGACACAATACCTTTATTTTATTTATTTTTATGTGGTGCTGTGGATCAAATCCAGTGCCTCACACATGCTAGGCAGGCACTCCACCACTGAGCCACAACCCCAACCCATGTAAATCCATGTTTTTTTGGTACTGGAGATTGAACTCAGGGATACTCATCACTGAGCCACATCCCCAGCCCCATTTTGTGTTTTATGTAGAGACAGGGTCTCACTGAGTTGCTTAGCCCTTCGCCATTGCTGAGGCTGGCTTTGAACTCGTGATTCTCCTGTCTCAGCCTCCCTAAGTGCTGGGATTACAGGCTTGCACCACCGCGCCCGGCTATATAAATCCTTTTTTTTTTTTTTTTTTGGTACCGGAGATTGAACTCGGGGGCATTTGACCACTGAGCCACATCCCCAGCCCTATTTTGTGTTTTATGTAGAGACAGGGTCTCACTGAGTTGCTTAGCGCCTCGCTGTTGCTGAGGCTGGCTTTGAACTCGCAATTCTCCTGTCTCAGCCTCCCTAAGTGCTGGGATTACAAGCGTGAGCCACCGCGCCCGGCGTAAATCCATTTTAAAAGCAACTTTTTTATGATTAATCAACTTTTATCTTATGATAAGAAATATTTGAACTAATATTTTAAACTCAATGTTAACACTTTATTCTACTGTTTAGATATTCTTCATAACCCTTAGTTTTTTGTGTTTGTTTATTCATGGTGCTGGGGGTGAACCCAGGGCCTCATACATGCTAGGCAAGGGCTCTACCAGCCCAAACTCCTAGTTCTGATCTAATGAACTTTCAAAACTTAAGAAGGTCTCTTGCTGAAGATTTTTTTTAAAATGCAAAGAGAGTATGAAATGAGGGGGAAAAACTAAAATTGCAAGCAGCTGTGTCTGTATTTTCTTAGAGATGAACATAAAGCCAAAAAGGAAAAAGAGACTATTGCAACATGACTGTACTTGGCTGTGCTCTTGGTATCACCGGTTAATGGTGAGAGCAGGGGACAAGAGCCTGAGGGAATGGAGCTAGAGAAAATGACCCTGCCACCAGACTAGCCCCCAGGGGAGTGGGCAGCAGACCAAGACACAGGTTCCGAAGGACGCACAGTACTCAGAGTCAGACAGGCGGAAGCACCTTCGTTCTGGGTCATCAGTTTATTCAGAACAAGATTATAGCCAGAAGTTGGGGGTTTAGAGAACACTGGCCAGTTCCTCAAAGGAAGAGGTTGACAAATGGGAGTACAATGTCCCAGTCATGAGGTTTGAGGGTCCAGGCACAAAGTGCAAAGACAAAATAAGACACAGGCAGATGCCCAGCCTGACACCTGGCTGAGTGTGCTCCTGAGGCTCTTTCTGACTGGATACAAGGAAAATAGCTTCTGGTTACTTCAACTGAAGTTAAGGACACAGTCCCTTGCGAGTACCAAAATCCAAGGATGCTCATATCAAATGACATAGTATTTGCATATAACCTACACACATCCTCCTCTGTACTTTATTTTTATTTTATTTTATTTTATTTTATTTTTTATTTTTATTTTTATTTTTTTTTTGGTACTGGGGATTGAACTCAGGGGCACTCAACCACTGAGCCACATCCTCAGCCCTATTTTGTGTTTTATGTAGAGACAGGGTCTCACTGAGTTGCTTAGCGCCTCGCCATTGCTGAGGCTGGCTTTGAACTCGCGATTCTCCTGTCTCAGCCTCCCTAAGTGCTGGGATTATTTTATTTTTAAATATTTATTTTTTAGTTGTAGGTGGACACAATAGCTTTATTTTATTTTTATGTGGTGCTGAGGATCGAACCCAGTGCCTCCCGCGTGCTAGGCGAGCACGCTGCCACTGCGCCATAACCCCAGCCCCCTCCTCCTCTGTACTTTAAATCATCTCTAGATTACTTATTATTAATACCTAATTCAATGTACATGCTTTATAAATAGCTGTTGCACTCTATCATTAAGGGAATAATGACCAAAAAAAATTCTGAACATTCACAATATAACAGTTTTTTTCCTCCAATATTTTTGACCCATAGTTGGTGACTCTGAGGATATGGAACCTACGGATATGGAGGACCAGCTGTACATGGAGAAAGTCACTTGACTTCTGTCTCCTTTTCTTGTTTTTTTACATTAGCAACTGATCGCTGAGTGGCTTCTTCGAGACCAGGATCTGTTGCGTTCTGGCTTTAGCTCAGACTTTTCTGATGGCCTCTGGCTCAGAGGGCTAAAGGAAGAGAGACGTGCTGACAACATGGTCTGTGGCATGTGGAATCTTCACTCTGGGGAGGTAGAGCCAACCCAGAATGAGGAGGACCCTAGGTAACATTGAACTCAGGGTCAAGAGACTTGAATTTGGGTTCAAACTCTGTAACTTACTATTTATAAGCAAGTCATTGGCCCAAGCTTAATTAATCAACAAATACTTACTGAACACCTATGGCCAAGACCTGTGTCTAGCACTGGGTCTAAATGTTTCTTGTAAAATAAAGGTGTTGGAGTATATGATTAAAATTGTGGCCAAGCATTCTTCAGGCCCTGGGCTGGACCCCTAGCACCAAAAATCAAAAGAAAAAACAAAAATTGTGGCCATACTTTCAGAAATAAAAACCCAGCTGGTTGTGGTGGCACATGCTTGTCATCCCAGCGGCCCAGGTGACTGAGACAGGAGGATCACAAGTTCAAAGCCAACCTCAGTAATTAAGTGAGGTGCTAAGCGACTCAGTGAGACACTGTCTCTAAATAAAATACACACACACAAAAAGGGCTGGGGGTGTGGCTCAGTGGTTAAGTGCCGCTGGGTTCAATCCCCAGTACCTCCCCCAAAAAAAATACAGGGTACACAGCATACCAGTGCCAAAATATGTGATAGTCAGAGTGCTCCCAGATAATCGAGGTTGTGTGAGGTGATTGTACGCTGGCAAATAGATTCTACCCCCCACCCCTACCCCCTTGAATCCCCAAAACCATAGAGAGGAAGGGAGAGGTAGAGGCTGTGTAAGTTATACAACCCCCTGTCTTGCTAATCTTTAAAATCATTTAAGTGTTTACCCTTAGTTTTTGAATTCTTTAGAATTTAAATGGTCTCAGTTTAAACAGTCCTGTACACATTCCTCACTCTTATTTAAACAAAGGCCAGCCATGGTGATTACACAGCCAGGTTTTTTCCAACCCTTGGAGACTTTATCATAATTTTATCTTAGGGCCGAGCATCCGTACCTTCCAAATGTTTTGCATTTGAATAGTCTTTCAGAAATTGGCTGTGAGATCCAGAGTTCTCTATAGAGCCATCCACAGCAGTTGAGGCAGATCTGGAAAGGGAATGAGGGTGGCACTAGCATCACTTTAAACACAATTCCACTCTCCCCCTGGAGCTACATGTTGGTGGGTGGAGAAGACGGGGGATTGAAAGTACATTATTTGGCCTGGCATTTTAGATGATGATCCTGTAGCCATAGGAATGGCATAAGGGTGAGTGAAATGTCATCATCAATGTAGTCCGTACTTAGTACATTTAAAGCAATCTCCCTGGTGCTATAAGAAATACAAAAGGAAAGAAAGGGAGATAAAAATTTATTGAGAATTTCATGTTGGGTACTTGTATATGTCCTAGTAGTCAATCAGCAGTAAGAATAACAATAAAAAATGTTTTGAAGTACTTACTGTGGGCTGGACACTGTGCTTAATGGGTATGTAAGTATGTGTGTGAAATTTTTCTTTTCTTTTTTAATGCTGGGGATTGAACCCAAAGGTAGGCAAGTACCTCTACTACTTGAGCCACATCCTTAGCCCCTATATTTTCTTCTTTGTTATTTCATTCATTTATTCAAAACATTTGTTTTAGCATCTTCTAGGTAGTAAGTGCTGGGAGACACGAGTGAATAAAAATCCCTGGCGTTGGGCTAGGGTTATAGCTCAGTGGTAGAGTGGGTACTCTGTATGTTTGAGGCCCTGGGTTCAATCCCCAGCACACACCACACACTCACAAGTTTGTTTTTTGCTCACACTACATGAGGGGTTGGCAGAATGCCCTGCTGGCCAGAGGCACTGAGGCCTCCTGCTGATGGGGGTTCATTCTCAAGACAAGTTCTGCAATCAACCAGGACAGGGAGAAGAGGAGGAGGGAGAGGAAATGGTAAGTGAGCACTGACTCTTGAAGCTTCTGCACTGAAGTGACACATGTAAGTTCTTTCACATTTTATTGAACAAATCCAGTCATATGATCAAGATTCATTTCAAATGAAATGGGGGAGTACCATCTTGCCATGGTCTTTGGAGAGAAAAGGCAATATTTGTAAATGGCAATAAGGGCAAGTATAATCCATACTTCTGGTCACCAAATGCTTTTCCTGCAATCAAAATACTCTAAATGACCCCTTCCTGAGGAGACCTGAAAGTCCTATTCTGATTGGACCTTCGTTGGTTCTTAATCCATTCTAAGGCTTTTGACTGTGGTGTGATGATAATACCCTTGATTAGATCATTGTTGTAAAGCTGAGCTTGTATTATTTATCTTGGTTTTATCTTTTGTCTAATTTATATTAAGCAATCAGTCTCATGACCCTGTAAGCCTCTGAATTTCCAGACTCATTTGTCTTTCATTCTTACCTGCAAACCAACCAATTTTCCTTCCCTCTCCCCAAATTTCTTGTCAAATGCAGCCAATATTATGTTTTCCAATTATTTCTAGAGCTATCGGTTCATTAGGTACAGAATCCATCTTGCAAGTAACTTCAGGAAAGAGTTTTACCAAATGCTTCTCCCTCGTGTATCATGGTTCGCCATCCTTACCACCGCCTGACTATTAGGCCAATGCCACTTAAGTTTTGTTCTGGTAACATACCATAAAAGGGATAGGTCGGGATAAAGTAGGTCGTGCTGTAGTAATAAAACCCCCAATCTCAGACTTACAAAAGTAAAAGTGTCCTAAAGAATTAGTCAGCAGGGCTGGGGTGGTAGCTCAGTGGGAAAGTGCTTGCCCCAGTGCTTGCCAGGCACTGGGGTCAATCCTCAGCACTATATAAAAATAAATAAATAAAATAAAGGTATTGTGCCCATCTACAACTAAAAACATTAAAAAAAAGAATTAGCATATTATAGCAATACATGCATACCCATGTTTATAGTGGCACAGTTCACAAGAGTCAAGCCTAGGGGTCTGTCTGTGGATGAGAGGATAAGGAAAATGTGGCGTATATACAAAATGGACTTTCATTAAACCATAAAGAAGAATAAAATCATGTGTTTTTTTTTTTTTGCAGGAAAATGGATGGAATTTGAGAGTGTTATGTTAAGTGAAATAAGCCAAACTCAAAAAGTCAAGAGTCAGCCAGGCGTGGTGACACACACCTGTAATCCTAGCACTTTGGGAGGTTGAGACAGCAGAATCATGAGTTCAAAGCCAGCCTCAGCAACGGCGAGGCGCTAAGCAACTCAGTGAGACCCTGTCTCTACATAAAACAGAGAATAGGGCTGGGGATGTGGCTCAGTGGTCGAGTGCCCCTGAGTTCAATCCCTGGTACCAAAAAACAAAAAGTCAAGAGTCATGTGTTTTGTATGTGGAAGCTAGGGAGAAAAAAGGAAGTAAGAGGAAGGTCTCATAAAAATAGAAAGGAGATCAGTTGAATAGAGGAAGAGGACCAAAAGGACGAAGGAGGAGGGAAGCAAGAGGGGAGGTATGTACAAATACCTAACAACAAATCCCCACTATTACGTATAATTATAATACACCATTTTTTTGAGGTGGGGGACTGGGAATTTAACTGGGGCACTCTACTACTAAGCTACACCCTCAGTTATTTTTATTTTCTTTTTTTGGTATCAGAGATTGAACTCAGGGGTACTCAAGCACTGAGCCAAATCCCCAGCCCTATTTTGTGTTTTATGTAGAGACAGGGTCTCAGTGAGTTGCTTAGCATCTCGCTGTTGCTGAGGCTGGCTTTGAACTCGCAATTCTCCTATCTCGGCCTCCCAAAGTGCTGGGATTACAGGCCTATGTCACTGCGCTTGGCTCCTTGTTAATTTGAGACAGGGTCTCACTGTTGCTGAGGGCCTCACGAATTTGCTGAAACTGGCCTTAAACTTGCAATTCTCCTGTCTCAGCCTCCTGAGTCTCTGGGATTACAGGTATGTGCCACCAATCCCAGAAAAACAACAAATTTTTTTTTTTTTTGCTTTTTTTTTTGGTACCAGGGATTGAACTCAGGGGCACTCGACCCCTGAGCCACATCCCCAGCCCTATTTTGTATTTTATGTAGAGACAGGGTCTCACTGAGTTGCTTAGTGCCTCGCCGTTGCTGAGGCTGGCTTTGAACTCGCGATTCTCCTGTCTCAGCCTCCCTAAGTGCTGGGATTACAAGCGTGAGCCACCGCG
>PVHX01025453.1:11936-22448 GCA_004024805.1 Geosciurus inauris | reverse complement strand
CAAATGCATTTCTATACATCAGCAATGAATCCTCTGAAAGAGAAATTAGAAAAACTACTCCATTTGCAATAGCCTCCAAAAAAATAAAATACTTGGGAATCAATCTAACAAGAGAGGTGAAAGACCTCTACAATGAAAATTACAAGACACTCAAGAAAGAAATTGAAGAACATCTTAGAAGATGGAAAGACCTACCATGATCCTGGATAGGCAGAATCAATATTATTAAAATGGCCATACTACCCAAAGCACTATACAGTTTCAATGCAATCCCAATTAAAATCCCAAAGTCCTTTCTTATAGAAATAGAAAAGTCAATCATGAAATTCATTTGGAAAAATAAGAGACCGAGAATAGCTAAAGCTATCCTGAGCAAGAAGAGTGAAGCAGGAGGCATCACAATACCAGACCTTAAACTTTACTACAAAGCAATAGTAACAAAAATGGCATGGTACTGGCACCAAAACAGACATGTAGACCAATGGTACAGAATAGAAGACACAGAGAGTAACGCACATAAATACAGCTATCTCATACTAGACAAAGGTGCCAAAAATATACATTGGAGAAAAGATAGCCTTTTCAACAAATGGTGCTGAAAAAACTGGAAATCCATATGCAGTAAAATGAAACTAAACCCCTATCTCTCACCATGCACAAAACTCAACTCAAAGTGGATCAAGGACCTAGGAATTAGACCAGAGACCCTGCATCTAATTGAGGAGAAAGTAGGTCCAAATCTTCATCACGTGGGATTAGGCTCCGAATTCCTTAACAAGACACCTATAGCACAAGAAATAAAAGCAAGTATCAATAAATGGGATGGACTTAAACTAAAAAGCTTCTTCTCAGCAAAAGAAACTATCAATGAGGTGAACAGAGAGCCGACATTCTGGGAGCAAATTTTTGCCACATCCACATCAGATAGAGCACTGATCTCCAGGATATATAAAGAGCTCAAAAAACTTAACACCAAAAATACAAACAATCCAATCAATAAATGGGCTAAGGAGCTGAATAGAAACCTCTCAGAAGAAGATATACAATCAATAAACATATATATGAAGAAATGTTCAACATCTCTAGCCATTAGAGAAATGCAAATCAAAACTACGCTCAGATTTCATCTCACACCAGTCAGAATGGCAGCTATCCAAAATACCAGCAACAGTAAGTGCTGGCGAGGATGTGGAGAAAAAGGTACACTCAAACATTGCTGGTGGGACTGCAAATTGGTGCAACCAATCTGGAAAGCAGTATGGAGACTGCTTAAAAAACTTGGAATGGAACCACCATTTGGCCCAGCTATCCCACTCCTTGACCTATACCCTAAAGACTGAAAAACAGCACACTACAGTAAAGCAGTCACTTCAATGTTTATAGCAGCACAATTCACAATTGCAAAACTGTGGAAGCAACCCAGATGTCCTTCAATAGATGAATGGGTAAAGAAACTGTGGTACATATACACAATGGAATATTATTCAGCAATAAAAGAGAATAAAATTATGGTATTTGCAGGCAAATGGATGGAATTGGATATCATTATGCTAAGTGAAGTAAGCCAATCCCAAATAACCAAATGCTGAATGTTCTCTCTGATTATTGGATGCTGATACATAAGGCAGGTGGGAACAGGAAACATAAGAGAAATGGAGGAACTCTGGATGTGGCATGGGGGAGGTGGGGGGTGGGAAAGGGGAATGGGTATAGTAAAGATGGTTGATTGAGATTGTCATCACTACCCTTGGTGCATGTATGAAGACACAATTGGTGTGACTTTATCTGGTTTGCAACCAGGGAAATGGAAAAACTGAGCTCTATATATGTACTATGATTTGAAATGCAATTAAATAAACTAATAAAAAATTTAAAAAAAAAGAGCCTGCCAACCAAGAAAAGCCCAGGTCCAGATGGATTCTCAGCTGAGTTCTACAAGACCTTCAAAGAAGAATTAATACCAATACTCCTCAAACTATTTCATGAAATAGAAAATGAGAGAACCCTTCCAAACTCATTCTATGAGGCAAGTATCACCCTGATCCCAAAACCTGACAGAGACACATCAAAGAAAGAAATCTTCAGACGAATATCCCTGATGAACATTGACACAAAGATTCTCAATAAAATTCTGGCAAATATCATATGAAAACATATTAAAAAGATAGTGCACCATAATCAAGTGCGTTTCATCCCAGGTATGCAAGGTTGGTTTAACATATGGAGATCAATAAACATAATTCATCATATCAACAGACTAAAAGTCAAAATCATATGATTATCTCTTTAGATGCTGAGAAAGCATTTTACAAAGTACAGCATATCTTCATATTCAAAATACTGGAAAAACTAGGAATAGTAGGAACATACCTCAACATTGTAAAAGCTGTCCATGCAAAACCAAAAACCAACAACATCCTCAATGGGGAAAAATTGGAAGAATTCCCCCTAAAAGTGGGAAAAAGACAGGGATGTACTCTTTCACCACTTCTGTTCAATGTAGTCCTTGAAACTCTAGCCAGAGCAGTTAGACAGACAGAAGAAATAAAAGGGATAAGAATAGGAAAAGAAGAAGTTAAACTATCATTATTTGCTGATGACATGATTCTTTATTTAGAGGATCCAAAAAATTCCACCAGAAAACTTGTAGAATTAATAAATAAATTCAGCAAAGTAGCAGGATATAAAACCAATGCTCATAAATCAAATGTATTTCTATACATCAGTGATGAATCCTCTGAAAGAGAAATTAGAAAAACTACCCCATTCACAGTAGCCCTCCTCAAAATGAAATACTTGGGAATCAATTTAACAAAAGAGGTGGAAGACCTCTACAATGAAAACTACAGAGCACGAAAGAAAGAAATTGAAGAAGACCTTAGAAGATACAAAAATCTCCCATGCTCTTGGGTAGGCAGAATCAATATTGTCAAAATGGCCATACTACTCAAAGCACTATACAGGTTCATTGTGATACCAATTAAAATTTCAACATCATTTCTTTATAGAAATAGAAAAGGCAATCATGAAATTCATTTGGAAACATAAGAAACCCAGAATAGTCAAAACAGTCCTTAACAAGAAGAGTGAAGCAGGAGGCATCACAATTTCAGACTTTCAATTATATTACAAAGCTATAATAACAAAAACAGCATGGTATCGGCACCAAAATAGACATGTAGATCAATGGTATAAAATGGAAGACACAGAAATAAACCCACATAAATACAGTTATCTAATACTAGACAAAGGTGCGAATAACGTACACTGGAGAAAAGATAGCCTATTCAACAAATGGTGCTGGGGAAACTGGAAATCCCTATGCAGCAAAATGAAACTATACCTCTATCTCTCACCATGCAATAAAGTCAACTCAAAGTGGGTCAAATATCTAGGAATTAGACCAGAGACCCTGCATCTAATTGAGGAGAAAGTAGGTCCAAATCTTCATCACATTGGATTAGGCCCCGAATTCCCTAACAAGACTCCTATAGCACAAGAAATAAAAGCAAGAATCAATAAATGGGATGTACTTAAATTAAAAAGCTTCTTCTTAGCAAAAGAAACTATCAACAAGGTGAACAGTGAGCCTACATTGTGGGAGCAAATTTTTGCCACATGCACATCAGATAGAGCACTGATCTCCAGGATATATAAAGAACTCAAAAAACTTAACACGAACAAAACAACCCAATCAATAAATGGGCTAAGGAGCTGAATAGACACTTTTCAGAAGATATACAATAGATAAACAAATATATGAAGAAATGTTCAACATCTCTAGCCATTAGAGAAATGCAAATCAAAACTACTCTAAGATTTCATCTCACCCCTGTCAGAATGACAGTTATCCAAAATGCAAACAACAATAAATGTTGGTGAGGATGTGGGGGAAAAGGCATGCTCAAACATTGCTGGTGGAACTGCAAATTGATGCAACCTATCTGGAAAGCAGTATAGAGATTCCTTTAAAAACTTGGAAAGAAGCCAGGTGCAGTGGCTCATGCCTGTAATCCCAGAACTTTGGGAGGCTGAGACTGTAGAATTGCAAGTTTAAGGCCAGCCTCAGCAATGGTGAGGTGCTAAGCAACTCAGTGAGACCCTGTCTCTACATAAAACACAAAATAGGGCTGGGGATGTGGCTCAGTGGTCGAGTACCCCTGAGTTCAATCTCCAGTATCAAAAAAAAAAAAAAAAAAAGCTTCGAATGGAACCACCACTTGACCCAGCTATCCCACTCCTCAGCCTACACCCTAAAGACTTAAAAACAGCATACTACAGTAATGCAGCCACTTCAATGTTTATAGCAGCACAATTCACAATTGCTAAACTGTGGAGGCAACCTAGATGCCCTTCAATAGATGAATAAATAAAGAAACTGTGGTATATATACACAATGGAATATTACTCAGCAATAAAAGAGAATAAAATTATGGCATTTGCATGGAAATGGATGGAATTGGAGAGCATCATGCTCAGTGAAGTCAGCCAATCCCAAAAAACCAAAGGCTGAATGTTCTCTCTGATTAGTGGATGCAGATACATAATGGGGGTGGGGCCAGGGAACATGAGAGACATGGAAGAACTCTGGATGTGGCAGGGGGGAGATGGAGATGGGAAGGAGGAATGGGAGTACCAAAAATGGTGGAATGAGATAGACATCACTACCCTAGGTACATGTATGAAGACATGAATGGTGTGACTCTGTCTTGTTTGCAACCAAATAGATGGAAAATTGTGCTCCATATGTGAACTATGACTTGAAATGCATTCTTCTGTTTCAAAAATAAATTTAAAAAAATTTTGAAAAAAGAACTTACACCAATACTCCTCAAAATATTACATGAAATAGAAAAGGAGGAAACCCTTCCAACACATTCTATAAAGCTAGTATCACCCTGATCCCAAAACCAAACAAAGACACTTCAAGGAAAGAAAACTTCAGAACAATCTCCCTGATGAACATAAATGCAAACATTTTAAATAAAATACTGGCACACTCCATACATAAACATATTAAAAAGATAGTGTACCATGAGCAAGTGGGGTTCATTCCAGAGAAGTAAGATTCGTTCCACATATGGAAATCAATAAACATAATTCATCAGATCAATAGACTTAAAGACAAGAAAAAAAATCACAATTATTTCCATATTTGCAGAAAAAGCATTTGACAAAGTTCAGCATCTATTCGTGCTCAAAACACTAGAAAAACTAGGTATAGTAGGAACACACCTTAACATTGTAAAAACTATAAGCTAAACCGAAGGCCAACATCATTCTGAATGGGAGAAAAATTGAAAGCATTCTCTCCAAAAACTGGAACAAGACAGGGATACCCTCTTTCACCACTTCTGTTCAAAATAGTCCATGAAACCTTATCCAGAAAATAAGACAAAAGAAAAACATTAAAGAGATATGAATAGGAAAAGAAGAGCTCAAACTATCCCTATTTGCTGATGACATGATTCTACATTTAGATGACCCAAACGACTCCACCAGAAAGCTTCTAGAACTCATAAAAATTCAGCAAAATTGTAGAATGTAAAATTAACATCCATAAATCAATTGCCTTCCTATTCACCAATGATGGATCAGCTGAATGAGAAATTAGGAAAACTATTCTGTTCACAATAGCCTCACAAAGAAAAGAAATCTTGAGAATAAATCTAAAAAAAGAGGTGCCAGACCTCTAGAGTGAATATTACAGAACACTAAAGAAAGAAATTGAAGAAGACCTTAGAAGATGGAAAGTTCTCCCATGTTCTTGGATAGGCAGAATTAACATCAAAATGGCCATACTACCAAAAGCACCATACAGATTTAATGCAATTCCTATGAAAATTCCCTTTTTCTTCATAGTCCTCATGAAATTGATTTGGAAAAATGAGACCCATAATAGCCTAGTGAGAAAAGTGATGCAGGAGGCATCACAATACCAGACATTAAATTACAGAGCTCTAGTAACAAAAACAGCCTGGTATTGGGGGAAAAAAAAAGATGTATGAAGAGCAATGGAATAGAACAGAAGACACAGAGACATACCCCCATAAATAGTTATCTCATACTGGACAAAGGCATCGTAAACATACATTGGAGAAAAGTTAGCCACTTCAACAAATGGTGCTGGGAAAACTGGAAATATTTATGTAGTTGAATAAAGTTTAACCCCTATTTTTCACTCTGCACAACATTCAACTCAAAGTAGTCCAAGGACCTAAGCCTTAGACCAGACACCCTATGCTTAACAGAAGAAAAAGTAGGCCAAAATATCCATCATGTTGGCTTAGGTACCGAGTTCCTCAACGGGACTCCTAAAGTGCAAGAAGTAAAATCAAGAATCAATAAGTGAGATGGTATCAAACTAAAAAGTTTCTTCAGAGCAAAGGAAATAATCAAGAACATGAAGAGAGTGCCTACAGAATGGGAGAAAATCTTTGCCACCTGCACCTTAGTTAGAGCATTAAACTCTAGGATATACAAAGAACGGAAAAAACTCAACACCAAAAAAAACCTAATAATCCAATCAATAAATGGGCAAAGGAACTGAACAGACATTTCACAGAAGAAAAATACAAATGGTCAAAAATATATGAAAAACTGTTCAACAGCTCTAGCAATTAGAGAAATGCAAGTTAAAACTACAATGAGATTTCATCTCACTTCAGTCTGAATGGCAATTATCAAGAACACAAGTAACAATAAATGTTGGTGAGGATGTGGGGAACAGGGTACACTCATACATTGCTGGTGGAGCTGCAAGTTGGTGCAACCACTCTGGAGGGCAGTATGGAGATTCCTCAGAAAAGTAGAAATGGAACTACCATTTGACATGGTTATACCACTCCTTAGTATATATCTAAAGGATTAAAATCAGTTTAGTATAGTGATGTGGCCACATAAATGTTTATAGCAGCTCAATTCACAAGGTCTAAGCTATGGAACCAACCTAGGTGCCCTCCAACACATGAATGGATAAAGAAAAAGTAGTATACATACACAATGGAATATTACTCAGCCATAAGGAAGAATGAAATTATAGCATTTGCTAGTAAATGGATGGAGCTGGAGAATATTATGCTAAGCAAAGTAAGCCAATCCCAATAAACTAAAGGCCAAATGTTTTCTTTGATATGTGGATACTAATTCACAATAAAGGATGAAAAGGGAAGAATAGAAGTACTTTGGATTAGACAAAGGGGAATGAAGGGGATGGGGAATATGAATAGGAAAGAGAATAGAATGAATTGGACATAACTTTCCTATGTTCATATATGATTACAGAAGCAATAAAACTCCACATCATGTACAAGCACAGAATGGGATCCTAATTAGAATGAGTTATACTCCATGTATGTATAATATGTGAAAATACACTTGCTGTCATGCATACCTCAAAAGTACAAACAAAAAATTAAAAATAATAAAACCTTAGAATTAATCTTCTAGGACTCCAAGTGACTTTATTTATTAATTTATGTTTTTCCACATTTTTCACTGGTGGATTTTAATTGAACACAAATGTGGAATTTGTTGTTCCATTTGTACATGCCCCAAATATAACAATATAATTTTGCCAGTATCATGCCCTGGTATTTCTCTCCCTTTCCTCCCCTCTTATCTCTTTCTGGTCCCTTTCCTTTACTGATCTCCCTTTGATTTTCATGAGATCCTTCCCCCACCATATTTCTTTCCATTTTTCCTCTTTAGCTTCCACATATGAGAGAAAACATACAACCCTTAACTTTCTGAGTTTGGCTTATTTCACTTACCATAACGTTCTCAAGTTTTATTCATTTTCCTGAAAATAACATAATATTATTCCTATGGCTAAATCAACTGGTGTTGTGAATATATATGACATTATCTTTATTCCTTCATCCATGGACAGGCACCTATCCTGGTTCCATAGTTTGGCTATTGTGAATTGTGTTGGTATAAGTATGCATGTATTGCTATTGTATGATACAGTCACACACCCAAATGAATCACATGAAAAATATATTCCCTTCTGCTTCATGTGTAACATCAGCTTTACTTTACCTTTAGGATAAGTATCAAGAAATGGTATAACTGTTTCAGATGGTGGTTTCATTCCTAGTCTTTGAGGAAATTTCATACTGATTTCCATAGTGGTTGTACTAATTTACAGTCCCACCAACAGTGTAAAAGTGTTCCTCTAAAGGATCTCTTTAAGAAACTGATGAGAAAGCTGAGCACTATAAGCTGCAGCCCTTGAAATGTCGACTTTTTTTTTTTTTTTTTACTTTTCTTTAGTTGTATATGGACTTAGTGCCTTTATTTGTTTTTATGTGGGCTAGGATTGAACCCAGTGCCTCACACATGCTAGGCAAGTGCTCTACCACTGAGCTACAGCTCCAGCCCCCAAATGTAGACATTCTTAAGACCTCTCTTAGTCTGTTTTCTATTGCTATAACAGAATATCTGAGACTGGTGATTTACAAAGAATGGAGGTTAATTTTGGCTCATAGTTCTGGAGACTGGGAAGTCCAAGAGCATGGCACTGGCATATGCTTGGCTTCTGGTGATGGTTGTGTTACAACATGGTGGAAGAGTAGAAGGGATACTGAATTCACGTGCATGAGAAAAAATGTGGGGGCAACTCACTTTATAACAGCTTCCTCTTGAGACAACTAATTCACTCTGGTGAGAATTATATTAATCCATTCATGAGGACACAGTATTTTGTGACCCAAATACTTCCCATTAGGTTTTACCTGCCAACACTGCTGTGTTGGCAACCAGTTTTCCAACAAACTAATTCTTGAGGGCACATTCAAACCATAGCATGCTGATACTCAGAAACTCTTCTCTTCCCTTTTCTAGATTTACTCACCTTCATCTAGCACCACTGTTGGTGTTGGTGGCTAATTTTGTTCTATGAAACCTCAGTCTTTGAGAGTTTGGAGTCCTTGGAAACCAGGGTCTGAAAAGGTTTCAAGGACAAGTCTGCTGCACTTGTTCATTTACTGTCAAAATGGATAAGGAAACACTAAAAGGCAGCAAATGAATCATATGCAAATTATATTCCCCTCTGCTGTCATGTGTAACATCAGCTTCACTTCATCCTGATGATCAGGGTTAACAACCTCTGCTAAGACTGCTCTCTTACCTGTTGATCTTTGATAAAAGAATCCAAATGTCCCAAGAAGCAGCTATAGTTTGTGATTTGATGGAATTCTTGCTGTGGGTCAAGAACTGTAACTCACAGCACACTGAGCAAGTTAGCCTGCCACAGTTTCATAGATACTAGCATAAGACATAAGACCCTAGTGCCTACAGGGTGATATGAAAAGGACTAGGTGGCACTTGCAAATGCTGTGGGTTGCATTCATAGGACAGTAATCCCAGGCTTCGAGAACCCAAAATGAATAGTAAAACTCCTGAGGGAGACATTATTCTCATCTTCCAAAACTGTCCTCTATACAAATATTGTTGAAAAGATAGTAACAAAGAAATTCATGCCTTTGCCCAGAAAATTTGCAGGAATCTAAAGTATTGTGGGGAATTTTCTCCTGGCATTATTGCTTTATGATATGCTTCTCCATGTTTAAACCTCATAATATTGTAGTCTTTATTTTTGGTATACATTTTTTTAAAAAACTCATTTTAAAATGTCTTAACAATATTTTTCCTCTCTGTATCTTTGTGCAATCCACATTTTCATTTCGTATTTTTTCTCTTTAACCTGAAGAACTCCCTAAGTGTTTATTGTAGTCTTGGATCTAAAGGCTATGATTATTTCAGGGTTTATTTCCTGAAAAATTATCTTCTTAATTTATTTTTGGGAAATATTTTATGTATTTTACTGAATATAGAATTCAAGATCCTTTTCATGATTGTAAAAGATCATTTCATCATTTTCTGGCTTTCATTCTTTCTGATGAGAAATCATCTGTAATTCTTGTGATTTCCCTGAATGTAAAGTACCTTTCTACCTCTGACTTTATTCAAAAGTTTTGATTTATCTTTCATTTTCAAAAGTTTCACTATGATGTGTTTTTATCCAGATTGATATGTATAGACCTTCTGGATCTGTGAATTTATGGTTTTTAGAAAATTTTGGAATTTTTTAAAAAATTTAATTATTTTATTTAAATGCATTTCAAGTCATAGTACATAAACAGAGCTCAGTTTTTCCATTCTCTGGTTGCAAACCAGATAGAGTCACACCATTTGTGTCTTCGTACATGCACCAAGGGTAGTAATGACCATCTCAATCAACCATCATTACTATACCCATTTCCCTTTCCTTCCTCCCCCCTCCCCCCTGCTGCATCCAGAGTTCCTCCATTTCTCCTATGTTTCCCGTTCCCACCCCCCTTATGTATCCTCATCCACTAATCAGAGAGAACATTCGGCATTTGGTTTTTTGGGATTGGCTTACTTCACTAAGCATAATGTTCTCCAATTCCATCCATTTGCCTGCAAATGCCATAATTTTATTCTCTTTTATTGCTGAATAATATTCCATTGTGTATATGTACCACA
>PVHX01025453.1:0-11836 GCA_004024805.1 Geosciurus inauris | reverse complement strand
TTGGGTTGCTTCCATAGTTTTGCAATTGTGAATTGTGCTGCTATAAACATTGAGGTGACTGCTTTATTGTAGTGTGCTGTTTTTAAGTCTTTAGGGTATAGGCCAAGGAGTGGGATAGCTGGATCGAATGGTGGTTCCATTCCAAGTTTTTTAAGAAATCTCCAAACTGCTTTCCAGATTGGTTGCACCAATTTGCAGTCCCACCAGCAATGTTTGAGTGTACCTTTTTCTCCACATCCTCGCCAGCACTTACTGTTGCTGGTATTTTGGATAGCTGCCATTCTGACTGGTGTGAGATGAAATCTGAGCGTAGTTTTGATTTGCATTTCTCTAATGGCTAGAGATGATGAACATTTCTTCATATATATATTTATTGATTGTATATCTTCTTCTGAGAGGTTAGAAAATTTTGGAATTTTTGACAGTATTTCTTCAAGTATTTTTTTTGTTTTGTATATTTCTTTTCCTTCTGGAACTCTACACAAAAGTTGGATTGTCCTGGCTGCTCTTTTTTTTTTTCTTTTTTTTTTTGGTACTGAGGATTGAACTCAAGGGCACTCAACCACTGAGCAACTGAGCCACTGAGCCACAACCCCAGCCCTATTTTGTGTTTTATGTAGAGACAGGGTCTCACTGAGTTGCTTAGTGCCTCACCTTTGCTGAGGCTGGCTTTGAACTCACAGTTCTCCTGTCTCAGCCTCCCAAAATGCTGGGATTACAGGCATGCACCGCCGTGCCCAACTTGCTCAGCAATTTTTTAAAGATGGAATCTTACTATGTTGCTCAGCCTGGCCTTGAACTTGACTCAGCCTCCTACATAGGTGGGATTACTCATGCATACTACCATGCCTAACTTCTGTTTAACTTTTATATATGCTCCGTGTACTTTGGTTTGGATAGTTTTTATTGAGTTATCTTTAAAATTACATATTATTTTGAGTGCAGGGAAGAATCTTCTGTTAATCCTGAACTTTTTAGAAATTATCTTTCAGTACTTTTTAGTACTCCCCCCCCCCAATATTATCTATCCATGGTGATAAACTTTAATTTTTTATTATTAATTTTTAATGCTGAGGACGGTATCCAGGGCCTCATAACTGGTAGGCATGTGCTTTACCACTATTCCAGTTATCCCTCTTAAATTTAAAAAAGTATTTATAGTTACTATCTTAAAGTCTTTCTTTATAATTCCAATATGTGGATCATACTTGAATTTGACTCTATTGGTAGTTGTTTATCTTGTTTATGGGTCACACTTCTATTTCTTTCATATCTTATAATTTTTTTTTTTTTTTTGGTACTGGAGATTGAACTCAGGGGCACTTGACCACTGAGTCACATCTGTAGCCCTATTTTGTGTTTTATGTAGAGACAGAGTCTCACTGAGTTGCTTAGTGCCTCGCCATTGCTGAGGCTGGCTTTGAACTCGCGATTCTCCTGTCTCAGCCTCCCTAAGTGCCATATCTTATAATTTTTGACTGTATGCCAGACCTTATGAATAAACAGATTGCAGCCTGAAGTTAATACATTTTTTTCTTTTCTCCAAGAAAATTTAAATGCTTTCCATTCTCTGATGCCTAGCATGAGGACTGAGTAATCAGATTTCACCAAGAGTTTAGCTGAGCTTTAACTCCATTCTGTCAACATCAAATTTCAAATGGGATTAAATGGGACTAAAAAGATATCTCTTTGTTTTTAGATCCAACCTTAACTCCCCATCTTTCTGCAATGTAGTTGATACCTTTAATCTTGTCATGATTTGACTTTGAGTAAGATGAGGTTCTAGTTTTGGTTAGTTTTACTCACAGCTAAATTCAACTTCAGTATCTCCTGGGAATCTAAACATTGTAAGACTGCATGAGAGTGAACAATTGTTCTCTGCTCTTTACCCTATTTCCTACAACTACTTAGCAAAAATTACTAGGGGAAAAGATTAACAGGTTGAACATCTTTTTTTAAAAATTTTTTTTAGTTGTAGATGGACACAATATCTTTATTTTATTTATTTTTATGTGGTAAAAACTTCCTGAGGATCGAACCCAGTGCCTCACGCATGTGAGGCAAGCACGCTACCACTGAGCCACAACCCCAGCCCATCGAACATTCCCCCTGATTGGGAGTATTCCAGTTTCAAATTCATCATACCACTGAATGCTGTCCTTGGGAATTGTTTTCTTGTCTTTAGAAATCTGCTCTTCCTACTGTTTGTAAGTGGCTTAATCACTTTTCCCCAGGTGTGGAAGTGACTATAGTTCTTTGCTCATCTGCTTATGAGCAAAGGCTTTTTCCTCTCAAGGGCTTATTTCATTAAGATTAACAGCATCCACTTCTTTTGATAGCTTTAATGAAAATGAAACAATTACATCAATCTGGGGTTTTCCTGTTGTTACATGGAGTCTTTTATCTCCTTCTACTGTTTTGCTGGGGAAAAAAACCCTTGAATTTTAAATATAATTCAGTTATAAGTTATACATAGTAAACTGTACATACTTCATGTATAAAATTTGATATTTTTGACTAAAATTTTAAATGTTCCTTTTCCCTCTTGTGTCCTTGGACATATCCACAGAATTTATATGTTTATAAATTATCCACAGAATTTATATGTTTATAATATGTTTTAACCCATATTACTCACTAGATTATAATATCCATAAGGAACATTTCTTAATCACTACTTTTTCCTCAGGATCTAGAGTTTAGGCAGTGCTTAGTCACATTGGATGAAAGACAAAAACAAATGAAGAGATAGAATTGTTACTGAATGGAAGTTTCCCCCTAGTTCTTGTCTCCCTCAAAGAAAGGTTTCAGTCAAGAGACAAGTTAGGGAAAACATAAAGGGTTTATTTAGTGAAATGGAACTATGCCTCAAAGTGGAGTGGACTTAAATCCTGGAGTCTCCCATGTAGCAAGTTTTTATATTTGGTCTGGGAACTTCCTTCCTCATGTATTATGTATTTGGGGGCAGTTATTGCAGTTTCCCCTCATGGCATAGTGTATCTGTTCCACTTTAGCTGTGTTGAAATGTTTCCAGCATAGACCATATCCATTTTCTCTAGCTTGACAGTGAGCTGTCTGACTGTAAGAGGAGGTCCCTTAGGGATTTAATGGCTAGTGGGTGGAGCCAACAAGCAGAGCCTGAATCTCCTTCCTCCATCTCCCTTGCTCATGTCTGTTTAAGCTACCTATTTTAACAGAATAACTTAGAAAATGTGCAGGTTTTGATCAGGAATGAAATCTTTGAGAAACCATTTAGTTTATCCTGCAAAATACCTCTCCAAGTGGGTATTTCTCATCTTTATAACTATTGAAGAATATATTCAGTTTGTGATATTTAAAACAATGAATTTAGATACAAATATAAGACAAGGGATAATTGGGTCTGTATGGACTTAATGAGAAAAAAGGTGGGAGTACTGTAGTGATTCAATATTAGGATGATGGTATGTCTTGGCCACTAAGAATTATGTTCGTGACATAATTAGTCTAATGTTTTCAGCAACATGGCCGTTGGGTTCAACTGACCAGAATATGCATTGTGTTCTACACTGAGCATAGACTTAAGAATATGGTAAAAACTAGAGCACAAATAGGGAATGGTCTGGAAACTATCAAATGTTGTCAGTGGAAAAGACATTAAACTTTTTCTGAAGATGGGTAATTTGTATGGGAAAAACTAAGTGACGACAGGATTACTGTTGGTTAACACAGAATGACTATCTTGTCAATGGAGAAGAGCCTTCTGTTCTAAAGGGAATGTTTAGGACTAATTGGTGTCATGCATGGGGACATACGTTTTGTCATAATACAGAAAAGGCTCCTTGTAGGAGGAGTGGCCTTATAACGTAGAGCCTTGAATATTACCTGAAAGCATTCAGGTGTATGAGTGACCACTTGTCAGGGAAATTAGGGCAAGCCTTTTCTAGGGAAGGGAAGCCAAGCCAGGTGACCTTGAGAGCCCCTTCCAATTCCAAGTTTCCATGATTCTATGACTCATAAATTAGAAACCAATAAATAATACCAGATGGTGATTGCTGAGACTTGATTAATGGTTATCCTGAGAAAGGTTTCTAGATGATGAAAATAATTAGAAGCCGGGTGCTGTGGCTCACGCTTGTAATCCCAGCACTTAGGGAGGCTGAGACAGGAGAATCGTGAGTTCAAAGCCAGCCTCAGCAACGGCGAGGCGCTAAGCAACTCAGTGAGACCCTGTCTCTACATAAAACACAAAATAGGGCTGGGGATGTGGCTCAGTGGTCGAGTGCCCCTGAGTTCAATCCCCAGTACCAAAAGAAAAGAAAAGAAAAGAAAATAATTAGAAAAAGATTGACTCAGCTGGAGATTGGGATTTGTAAATAGCCAAGGAAGCATCCGTAGACAAAAGAAACAGATTATCGGTTTTCTGAGTGGTTTGCATAATAAGCAATCACTTATGGTATATAATTTGAGTTTCATTGGGCTGGAATAACCTGAAACTAAATCTCTGTGCCTTGCGCAGTTCTACTTCAGCTGTTACCTGTAGTTGTACCATTAGAGTTTTCTTTTTGAATCTTAAAGTGTTTCAGTTCATCAGTGGTTACTGATTGAGGTGAATGAAACCAGTTATGTAAAACTTTCAAATTGGTAGAACGAAACATTTTAAAAATAAAATTTTATATGGAACTACAAATTATAAATTCTAAAAAATCATTTTAAGCATTCTGGATGAAATGGGTGCCAGAAAGCTCTACCTGTTTGCTCTATTTCCACTTTCTCCCCACTCTTTCCCCCAAACTTTCTTATTTATTATGGACTTTTCTATTTGATCCCGTTTCCTCTTTTTAAAAAAAATATTTATTTTTAGTTGTAGATGGATAGAATGTCTTTATTTTATTTTTATGCGGTGCTGAGGATCAAACCCAGTGCCTCATGCATGCTAGGCGAGCACTCTACCACTGAGCCACAACCCCAGCCCCCGTTCCCTCTTTTTTTGTAGATTCTTTGGGATTTCCTCAATAGAAGATCATCTCATTTGCAAATAAGGACCAATTATTTTTTTCCTTTTTCCTCTGTTTCCATTTCCTTTTCTGGCCGCGTGTGCAGCTTGAACTTCTAGTTCAATGTCGAATGAGTGATGAGAGCAGACATTCTTGCATTGTTCTTAATCTTAAGGGGAAAACATTCAATTCTTTACTGTTAAGTATGATGTTAACTGTAGGTTTTTTGTTGATACACTTTATTAAGGTTCTCTCTATTCCTGGTTTTCTGTGAGATTTTATCACAAATGGATGTTGAATATTATGACATGTTTTTCCTCAAGTAGTTGATATACTTGTTATTTTTCTACTTTTTTTATTAATATAGGTTTTTTTTTTTAGTATTGAACCAGCCTTGCACCCCATGTATAAACCTCAGTTGTTGTGCTATATTATTCTTTTATAGATTCCTAAATTCCATTTGCTTTTATTTTGTTAAAGAAATTTGTTGTTATGTTCATGAAGCATACAGATCTCTACTTTGGGAGGGACAGCTGATGTTTTTGGCATCATGGTAAATCTAGGTTTATGAAATTAATGGGAAGTGTTCTCTCCTCTTCTGTTTTCTAGAAGAGATCACATAGAATTGTTATTAATTTTTCCTGGTAGAATTCTCCAGTGAAACCAGTTGGCCTGCAGACATCTTTAGGAGTTTTGAAACTATTGAAATGCTCTATTTCACATTGGGCAAGACCTAGTAATTTATGCTTTTCTTAGAATTTATTATTTTCACTTATGAATTTATGTGTGCAGAGTTGTTTAAATATTCCTTATTATCTTTTTGAAATCTTCAGAGTCTATAATGACATCCTTATTTCATTCCTAATAATGATAATGTTTCTGTTCTCTTCTTTTTTGTCTTTCTAGAAGTTCATCAATTTTATTAATCTTTTCAAAGCACCAATTAAAAAATTATTTCCTCTGTTGTTCTTCTGAATTCAGTTTTAATGATTTGTGCTCTAATCATTGAATGTAGTGTCTCAGTGTGGTTCTCTTTAAGATTTTCTGGTTGGGGTGGCTTCACTTTTTGAATCTAGACCTTCATGCCCTTTTTCAAAATTCTTTTAGCCATTATTTTTTCTAGACTTTTTCAGTTCTGTATTCTTTCTCCCCTCAGATTGAAATTACCACCAAACGAATGGAGATCAATCTATCAATCTATCTGTCCATCCATCCATCATCTGTCCAGTCTCATGGGTCCCTAGATGTCTCTGCATCATTTTTAGTCCATTCTTCACTTTTGTTCAGACTGAGTGATTTCTATTGTTTTTTAAAGTTCTCTTATTCTTTCTTCTGTCCTGTTAATTCTATTTAATTCATTCAGTTAGTATTCTATTTCCGTTATTTTTTTCAGTCCTAAAATTTCCATATGATTCTTTTAGTTTCCATATGATTCTTTTTTAGTTTTTTGTTAATCTTTTATATTTTTTTTTTGGCTGGGACTTTCTATTTTGTTTTCATTTCTTTCATGCATCTTCATAATTCCTCATGATTTACTTTTATGATGCCCATTTAAAATTCTTTGTAAGATAATTCAGTTTTGCTGCCTCCCACCAGTATTGAAATATATTTCTTTAAATTTTTACTTAATTATAAACACTTTAAAATGTTCTGTTTGATTTTATATTTAGCTTATGCATTTAAAAATTTTTCCAAATACATAGCAGTATTTTTAGTTATTATTTTTCTTATCCTCTTCAGCTTTATTAAATTATGTTAGAAAATGTAAGTTTCTATTATTATTTGAAATTGATAAACTCTCTTCACTAGATAATAATTACCAAAAACTCAACCAAAGAATAACTCTAATTGTAGCTGTCTTGACAGACATGCTATCTTTAGTATAACAGATGAAAATGACCTTGGGTACATGATATGAAGCCATTGATTTAAACATTTAACCAATGTTACGTTCTAGCCCAGATATCAGAAAAAAGGATCAGCAATGGACTACAATATACATTCATAGTTTTGTCTCAGGACTATGAAAACAGTTGGGCTCTTTGTAATGATATCACCTAATTAGCTCCAGACACCCTATGGATTACCACTTTTGGCCCCTATATTGATGATATTCTATTAATTGCATCAGATGAGCATGAAGTGACTAACACATGGGAAGTCTTGATGAGGAACTAGTACCCTAAAGGATAGTAGATGAACCTTATGAAGATTCAGGGACCTGCCACATCAGGCAAAACTGTATGAGTTTGCTTTTAGGAGAATATGAAGTGCAACAGAGTTTGTTATTACCTAAAAATACTTGAATTATTGATGTAATATTTAATGCAGACTAAAGTAAGTTCAAAGACCATTATTACTACATTTCTGCCTATTGCTCTTCTATTACAGGTCCAGTTCACAAATGATTGAAATTACAAATTCCTGCCTCAGATTGCAGGATATAATTCTGTATGAAGCAAAATATAAGAACACAGTAAACAGCTCCTATTTGTGAATGGTTAATTTTTCTTGTTTTCCTTTTAATTTTTTTTTAGTTGTTGATGGACTTTTATTTTATTTATTTTATTTTTATGTGGTGCTGAGGATCAGACCCAGTGCCTCATATATGCCAAGCAAGCACTCTACCACTGAGCCATAACCCCAGCCCCTAATTTTTCTTATTGTAACTGATCCTTATCACCCTGTTTTTAGTCATTAACATGGGGGTCCCATTGAATCAGGCCTGGCCACTTACTGCCCAAAAACAAGTTGGAAAAGTGATGGTGAAAAGCAGAAAAGGAACTTCAATCAACATAGACATGTTGTGAAGACAGTGAGATCAACATCTCATCCATCCTCAGGGGTACTGACATGAACTTTAGGTTTAAACAGAGAGTAAATTGGGGCCGGAGTGAGAGGTGTGCATAACTGAGCAGTCTTGGTTAACTGGTCTTGTTGATCATTATGTCAGTCCTGGTTATAGAGTCTCATCAGTGTCAAAGAAATTGCTTCTGTTTATCTCTGTCTGCTTCCCAGGCCAGGATGTCTACCTATCAGAACTGTGATCCTGGAAAGGGGTCAATTCAACTGAGCTGGGGGTTCACCGTCATCTTATGGAGCCTTCAGCCAAACAGACACCCTCTTAAATCAACACTGCATCTTCCCACACCCAGACAGCTGCAAATTAAACTAGTTTAATTTCCCTGTAGCGAGACTTCTTAAGAAGTCCCCTGTAGCGAGACTTCTTAAGAATCTGGTCAGAAAGAAGTTCTGGAAGGACCACTACCAGCTGAAAATCACTGAAGCCCCTCCTCATCCCTGCAAACAAGGAGGGTAGGGTAGTGTAGATCTGTGCTGGAAACTGTGCCTAACCCAGTGCTCTGCTCAGCCTTTGGGAGCCAGGCAAAGGTGGAGACTTCTGCACTGCATCCATTCTATTCAGAGACAGAAAAACAAAGGAGCTTTGACCCCAAGCAAAGGTAAGTGGATTCAACAGCTCCAATTACTAATATTGGAGGGTGCACTGTGGGAAGCCTAGAAAGTGCCCCCAGGATCCTTGAGCATAACATAAGGAATCTGCCTGCATATCCAGTAACATAGAGATCTGGCTCCCAGATGGTGGCAGTTGTGGACAAAAGGCTGCTAGGATATGTTTCCTGTATCCCCCAGGAAACTTAAGTGGAAGGCACCAACAAACATAGACAGATGGAGATTAGTGAAGGCAGAAAATTATCAGAATCAAGGCAACAGGAATTGGCTGCTCCCCACTTTAACTGGTGCCCAGGCTGACTTGCGATCACAACTGGCAAGTGAAAGGGCATTGTGTGAATGCCGGCAGGCCCTTGCATCAGATATAGTCAACATAGGGAATTAATGTGTGTCATTCACAACCTGGGGCAGTAGAAACTAGAAACCAAGTGAACCACCCGAGTCCCTTCACTATAGTAACCCAGAGAGTGATGTTGGCCAGCAGAATACTTCTGCATCACAGAACACCCATGGAAAATCCACAACCAGAGTTCCTGTGCTCGCAGACAGCCACCAGGATTGCCACCACTGCCAAAGGTATCCTGTAAGGGAGCAGGTACATGGTGACCCATAGCAATCACAGGGACACGCCAGAGCCTGCATTCTGAATTCCAGCACACAACAGAGACAACCAAGCTACATTACTATACCCACTGAGCAGTCAGCTGCAGGCCCCCTCACTGACAAACCCAAAGCACTGGTGGGAGATCCATAACAAATAAGTAATTGGCTTCTGTGCCCCTGCAACTCTGGGAAGATCCACAGCCAGAGAATGATGGACATCTGCTAAAATGTCCAAACCTCAGAGAAATCCAAACTACGATTTAACAAGAATTTTCTTTGTCTTGACACGGTTAGTTCTAAATAACACTAAGGTAAACTTTGATCATGTAAGTAACACTTTAACTTGAATGATAGTTTTTGCCACAATAGCCAACGTTGTACCTTTGACTCATTTGAATGTATTTCATCTAATGGTATAAAAACTTAATTAGAATCAATCTTTCTATCTTTATTTTCTTAGCTCTAGTGTATACTTGCTTCTCTTATCCCTTATTCATCCTCTTGCATTGTCTGCTACTACCTCAAATACCCACCATCTGTTTGTACTTTGTACCTTGGTGTGAATTAATCTTTTATATATTTCACTCTTTACTTCTGCCTCTATTTTTCCCACTTATTACCCAATCTTTCTTCTTCACCCCTCTTATCCCTTATTCAAGGTTATAGTAATTTTACTAAATTTAATAACTATGTTTTTGACATATTCCAGAACTTTATTATGAATTTATACTTGTAATTAAGGAACAGTGGCTAATCATAGCAACAAGTCTTTGTTTTTCATAAGATTGAATAGTACAAGGCATGGCTCTGAAGTGATTATAGTAAATAGGGTTTGATTGTATCTTTAAAGTGGTGCTGATATTGGGATTAGCAGAGGTTACACATTCACTTAAAATATCAATATCTTGATATTTTCTCAATCTGAGACTCTTATGGAAAAGAAGCACAAAAAGTAGTACCTTACTTAAAAGAATAAATGAGAACTTTCCCAATAGATAGGTAGCATACTAACAATATGAAAAATCAAGAGAGCAAACTGTCCCAGGCAGCCCATAATGCTTCAAGAATTGACCCCATGGACATCACAGTGGGGGAAATATCGGAAAAAGAATTTAGAAATTTTTTAGTTGAAATGTTCTATGAGCTAAAAGAAGATGTAAGGAGTTAAATTAGAAAGAAAATACAGAAAGTGAAAGATTACTTCATAAGGAGATAGAGATTCCAAAAAAGTATCAAGCAGAAATTCTGGAAATGAAAGACTCAATAAGCCAAGTTAAAAATTCAATGGAAAGCATCACCAATAGATTAGACCATTAGAGTTTTCAGGCCTCAAATGAAAAGTATATAATATTTAAAATTAAGTAGACATAAAGAAAAGATGTTAAGAGACCATGGACAGATAGAAAACTGAGGTAATAGTAAGAGGCCAAATTTGAGAGTCATTGGGATAGATGAAGGCTCTGAAATACAAGCCAAATGGATGTACAATATTTTCAATAAAATAATATCGGAAAAATTTCCAAACCTTAAAAATGAGATGGAAATTCAAATACAAGAGGCATATAGCACTCCATATAGACAAAATCACAAGATCCATTCCATGAGATACTACAATGAAAATGCCTAACATACAGAATAAGGATGGAATTTTTAAAACTGCAGGAAAAAAATGGATGGTCACATTTAGAGGTAAGTTAATCTTGATTTCAACTGATTTCTCAACTAGACCTTAAAAGTAAGGAGAGCTTGGAATAATATATACTAAGCTTTGCAGGAAGATGAATGTCAATCAAAAATACTACACCCAGCAAAATTAAACTTCAGAATTGAAGATGAAATAAAAACCTTCCAGGATAAACAGAAGCTAACAAATTCATAACCAGAAAGCCTACATTATAAAACATACTTAATAAAATATTTCATGAAGAAGAAATGAAAAATGAAAATTAAAACCAGTATAAGGAGAAATTATACTAGAAGATCAGTCAGTTAAAGCAGAATCAAGTCTGATTTAAACATTAGAAATAAACATTAGAAAAAAATCAAAACAACAGAAAGTAAAAATAATCTTTCAATAATAGCATTGAACATAAATGTTCTAAACTCTTTAACCAGAAGACATAAATTGGCAGATTGGATTAAAAACAAGACTCAACAATATGCTCTCTGCAAAAAACTCACCTTACAGGCACAGACATCTGCAGACTGAAGGTGAAAGGATGGGAAAAGACATTCCATTCAAATGGGACTCATAAAGAAGCAGGGGTAGCTATCTTCATTTCAGATAAAGTGGACTTTGAGCCACAATTAATCAGAAAAGACAAAGATCATTTCATACTACATTAACAAGTAGGGAATCCTACATTAACAAGACACAATGATAATAAATATTTACGGCCCAAACAACAGAGCATCTACATACATAAACCAAACACTTCTCAATATTGAGTCAAATAGACCACAATACAGTAATGCTGGGTGACTTTAACATAACTCTGTCACCACTAGATAGACCATCCAGACATAAACTAAGTAAAGTGTCTACAAAACTAAATAATACAATTAATAATATGGGCCTATTAGACATCTGTAGACTATTTCATCCATCAATGACTGAATTCACTTCCTTCTCAGCAGCAATGGAACATTTTCTGAAATAGGCCATATTGTAGTTTACAAAGCAAATCATAGCAAATACAAAAAAAAAAAAAAAAAAAAAAAAAAAAAAAAAAAAAAAAAAAAAAAAAAAAAAAAAAAAAAAAAAAAAAAAAAAAAAAAAAAAAAAA
>PVHX01025452.1:0-22344 GCA_004024805.1 Geosciurus inauris | reverse complement strand
AACATTTGTTGAGGCAAATAGAAAAAAAAATTATTACAATCATAATTTTTCTAACTTTGCACAAAATTATAAGCAGATTACATTCTTCATATTAAACATCTTTATATGCACTTTCAATGAACAGTATATATATATATATATTTATATATATTTTTTATCAACCATCTTTACTATACCCATTCCCCTTTCCTGCCCCCCAACCATTATTTATCTTTGACCTCAAGTAATGTGGTTAAAGTGAAGTCAATAAACATTAATAAAGAAAACTGTCTGTTTCAGGTGCTAATACCAAAATGCAAAACAAAACTTAAGTCTTTGTATTCATGGTCTCAATATATGTCGGAGACATAAGAAAATTAGTGCCATTTTTTGTGAAATAAATGCTAATAGTTCTGTAGATTATATTGTGGGAGCAGGAAAGATAAAAATGAATAAATAGATTGCTAATTTAGATAATACAAAAGACAAATGTGGTAATAAATCAGATAATTCTATGTAGACTAGAATTCAGGCATACCTTAGAGAAATTGTGGGTTTGGTTCCAAACCACCACAATAAAGATATTGCAATTAAGCAAGTCACATGAATTTTTCTATTTCCCAGTGCATATAAAAGTTATGTTTACCTTGTACTGTACCACTGAGCTACAATCCCAGCCCCTTAGTTTTTATTTTTTATTTTGCAGTGCTGGGAATTGAACACAGGACCTCATGATAAGCATGTGCTCAATCATTGACTTGAAAGTCAAATTTGGGGGCTGGGATTGTGGCTCAGCGGTAGAGTGCTTACCTCGCATGCGTGAGGCCTTGGGTTCGATCCTCAGCACCACATACAAAACAATAAAATAAAGACATTGTGTCCATCTACAACTAAGAAAAAATGAAAAAAAAAAAAAAAAGAAAGTCAAATTTGTTTTTGATCCATGTGCTTCAGAATGAATACATTAGCAAGCATGGAAACAACATTGATCTCATTATGTATCGTCATCAAAGCTCTTGGGTGACTAGGTACATTATCAAGGAAAAGTAATATTTTGAAAAGAATCTTTTTTTCTGAGCAGGAAGTCTCAAGAGTGGGCTTAAAATATTCTATAAACTATGTTATAAATGGATTTTGCTGTCATCTAGGGTTTTTTTTTTTTTTTGAAAAAGAATCTCCCTGTGTTGCTGAGACTCACCTTAAACTTGTGATTCTTCTGCCTTAGCCTCATGAATCGCTGGGATCACAGGTTTGCACCACTGCACCTGGCTTAAGTATAATTGTTAAGGATCGTAGGATTTTTGGATAGCTAATGAACATTGGTTTCAATTTGAAGCCACCAGCCTCATTAACCCCTAACATGAGAGGCAGTCTGTCCGTTGAAGCTTTGAAGGCAGGTATTGGCTTCTCTCTGTCCTAGATGTCATCTTTTTCCAGTATGAGACTGTTTTGTCTACAGTGAAATTCTGTTTAGAGTAGCCACCTTCATCAGGTATCTTAGCTAGATCCAAGTAACTTGCTGCAGCTTCTACACGAACACTTGTTTCTTCACCTTGTCCTTCTAATTCCAGCATCAGTTTCTTTCCTTAACCCCCATGAACTAACCTCCAAGCTTTGAACTTTTCTCCCACAGCTTCCTTACCTCTCAGCCTTCAAAGAACTAGAGTTGAAGCCTGACACATGGCTCATGCCTGTAATTCCAGCAATGTGTATGTGTGGTACTGGAGATTGAAACCAGGGCCTAACATACACTGAATGTAGCTCTACCACTGAGCTACATCCCTGGCCCTTTTTTAAAATTTGAGACAGGGTCTTGGTAAATTGCACAGGCTAACCTCAAATTTCCTATCTTCCCGCCTCAGACCCCAGAGTAACTGGGATTACAGGTGTGCAGCACTATTTAGATGGAGAGTGTGGTTTTAACAGGAATCAAAGAGTCCTTACAAATGTTTTTGTAAGCCCAGCATGATGGTGCATGCCTGTAATCCCAGCTACTGGAAAGTTCGGAGGCTAGCCTCAGCAATTTAGCAAGGCCCTAAGTGATTTAGCAAGACTGGGGATATGCTCCGTGGTTAGGTGTCCCTGGGTTCAAAATGAAAATTAATGTAAAGTGGGTGCTTTGGCATGCCTGTAATCCCAGCTACTAAAGAGACTGAGAAAGGAAGATTACAAATTCAAGGCCAGCCTGGGCAATTTAGTGAGAGCCTGCCAAAAATTAAAAATGAAAAGGGTTGGGCCCAGTGCAGTGGCTCACACCTGTAATCCCAGCAGCTCAGCAGGCTGAGGCAGAAGGATCATAAATTCAAAGCCAGCCTCAGCAGTTTAGTGAGGCCCTAAGCAACTCAGTGAGACCCTGTCTCTAAATAAAATATAAAAAAGAGTTGGGGATGTGCCTCAATGGTTAAGTGCCCTTGAGTTCAATCCCCAGTAACCAAAAAAAGGAAAAGAAAAAGAAAAAAAGATTGAGAGCCAAGCATGGTGTTGCACATCTGTAATCCCATTGACTTAGGAGGCTGAGGTGGGAGGACCGCAAGTTCAAGACCCTAAGCAACTTAGACCCTGTCTCAAAATAAAAATGGGACGAGGCAAGGGATGTAGCTCAGTGGTAAGGCACTCCCTGGGTTCAATCCCTAGTACCAAAAAAAGAAAAGAAAAAAGGAGGTGTTGGGGATATAGCTCCAGAGGTCTTTTGGTTTAATCCTTATTACTACCTCGCAACCTGCTAGGGTTATAGTTATGTGCCACCAGGTCTGGCTGCTTGTCAGTTTTTAAAGCAACTTCACTTGGATGTAATTAATATGCCCTATAAATAGCCATTTAAGCTGGGCACGGTGGCGCTCGCCTGTAATTGCAGCGGCTCAGGAGGGCTGAGGCATGAGTTCAATGCCAGCCTCAGCAATGGCAAGGTGCTAAGCAACTCATTGAGACCCTGTCTCTAAATAAAATACAAAATAGGGCTGAGAATGGGGCTCAGTAGTTGAGTGCTCCTGAGTTCAATCCCCAGCACCAATAAACAAACAAACAAACAAACAAATAATATAAGAATAACAAAATAGGGCTGGGGATGTGGCTCGGGTTGAGTGCACCTGAGTTCAATCTCTGATACCAAAACAAAAAACAACAACAAAAAAATTTAAAGTGTACAATTTTGGGGGCTGGGATTGTAGCTCAGTGATAGAGTGCTTGCTTCGCATGTGTGAGGCACTGGGTTTGATCCTGAGCACCACATAAAAAATAAATAAAGAGGGGCTGGGATTGTAGCTCAGCGGTAGAGCGCTTGCCTCGCATGTGTGAGGCCCTGGGTTCGATCCTTAGCACCACATACAAAGCAATAAAATAAAGACATTGTGTCCATCTACAACTAAAAAAAATATTAAAAATAAATAAATAAATAAATAAAGATATTGTGTCCAATTAGAACTAAAAAATATATATATAATATATAAGTGTACAATTTTGTAGTTCTATTTAGAGTTGAACAGCCTCAACTTAAAATTTTTCATCAACCCTAAAAGGAACTCCATGCCCCTTAGCAGTCAGGTTGATTTTCTGCTTTCCTCTTCTCAGCTCTTAGCAACTAATAATCTAGTTTCCATGTCTATAGGTTTGCTTAGTCTAGATATTTTGTATAAATTGAATCATATAATATATACTCGGTTACATTTACATTGTCTGTATTTTATATTCATATGAAAATTATGGTTTTTCAATTTTGATCCCATTTCCAGTTCTGATACTCTGTCTCCAATGAAGTTGATTTGGAAGGGTTACCTCCTTTTTTGAGTTAACTGATGATTCGAAACTTGTTGTTTTTTTTCTTAGTGTATAACCCAAAAGTTGAACCACAACTGCACTTTTATATTAAAAAATGGAATATATTTGGGGCTGGGTTTGTGGGTCAGTGGCAGAGCACTTGCCTAGCATGTGTGAGGCACTGGGTTCGATCCTCAGCACCACATAAAAATAAATAAAGTTATTGTGTCCATCTACAACTAAAAATATTAAAAAATAATGGAATATATTTAACACCAGATTTGTCACTTAGTACAATATTTTAATTAACCATAAGAACTTCTTTGTTTATAGTACATTCAGCAGAACATAAGGGCAGATTGCTCCAATATTGACAAAATTCTTGAACCTCCTGAGGGCCAAGATGAAGGTGTGTGGAAGTATGAACATTTAAGGTAGGTTCTTATGATACATTAAAAAGCAATAATGCTTCTAGTAAAAATATCCCTCAGTCCCTAGTAATGATAATCATGAATCAGGTAAAATTTACCTGGTAAAGAGCAAAAAGCTACATTCTAAAGCTTTTGTGTCTTTTTTTTTTTTTGGTACTAGGGATTGAACTCAGGGACACTTGGCCACTGAGCCACATTCCCAGTCCTATTTTGTATTTTATTTAGAGACAGGGTCTCACTGAGTTGATTAGCACCTAACTGTTGGTGAGGCTGGCTTTGAACTCATGATCCTCCTTGTCTCAGCCTCCTGAGCCGCTGGAATTACAGGCGTGCGCCACCACGCCCAGCACGTTTGTGTCTTAATTATTAAAAGGTTCTTCAACTTTGTAGACTTATGCTACAAAGTCACTTGTTTTGAAAGGTACTTGCAGACTTGCGTGTGCATATTCCTATATTTATGGATTTGGGTCTTACTGTCTTTTTTAGGTGGTTTTCCTTAATTGTATCTCCTAACCACAGATGCATTATTTCCATTTTCCCACTCATGAATAACTTTATTTCTTTATAGAAGATCACCTATAAGTCCTAATCTAGGCTTGAAAATTTGATAAATTACTTAAGAACTGTGCAGACTTCCAGTCTTTCCTTTGGTAAATAGAGATTAATTATATTCCTAAAGTAAGGAGTTTTTGTGCTTTCATTATATTCTTTGAATGAGATTATTGTTGACCAGTGAATAGGGATTTAACCTTATTATTTTTCCTACTGGGGATTGAACCCAGGGTTGCTGTTTCCACTGAGCTAAGTCCCCAGCCTTTTTAATTTTTTATTTTGAGGGTTTCAGTTGCTTAGGACCTTGCTAAGTTGCTGGGGCTGGCCTTGAACTTGTGATCCTCCTTCCTCAGCCTCCTGAGTTTCTGGGATTATAGGCATGAGCCACCACGTGCAGTTTAGGGTTAACTTTAGAAGCAACTACAACCTGAAGTTAGTAGATGTTTCCTAAAGTTGTGAACTTCTCAGGGTGAGTAAGAGCTGGGATGAGTTGACAGATTAAATATAGAGAATGAAGTTTAAGTTCAATAGCATAGTACATTCTCAACTTGTAGACAGGGCTTTTTTTTTTTTAAATTCTTGATGCTATCTGCTTGGTAAGATGTGTATGTCTTGATGTGTTCTGTTATAACATTTATAACAGCAATTTTAGGATGCTAAGACTTCTTTTTTTTTTTGGTACCAGGGATTGAACTCAGGGGTACTTGACCACTGAGCCACATCCCCAGCCCTATTTTGTGTTTTATGTAGAGACAGGGTCTCACCAAGTTGCTTAGCGCCTCGCCATTGCTGAGGCTGGCTTTGAACTCACGATTCTCCTGTCTCAGCCTCCCTAAGTGCTGGGATTACAAGTGTGAGCCATCGCACCTGGCTTGCTAAGACTTCTTTATATGCTTTGCCAGTTTCTTAGACAAATCACTTCAATATTTTTTTTCATTTTTTAAAAACATTATTTATTCTAGTTAGGTATACATGCCAGCAGAATGCATTTTGACTCATTGTACACAAATAGAGCACAACTTTTTATTTCTTTGGTTGTATACAATATAGAGTTACACCATATGTGCAGTCATACATGTACCTCGGGCATTGTTGTCCATCTCATTCCACCATCTTTCCTGCCCCCATGTCCCATTCACTTCAATATTTTATTTTTATGTATTTATTTATTGTTGTGGGGGTGGAGTTCAAACACAGGACCTCACACATTCTTTTTTTTTTCTTAAGATCTTGCTATGTTGCCCAGGCTGATCATGAACTTAAGCTTTCTTTTTTGGGTGCTGGGAACTGAACCCAGGGCCTTGCATATATGTTAAACATACATCCTACATCCCCAATTCCTAGTGAGCATGTTTGTTTGCTACAAGCCTAATTGTAAAAAGTGGGGTTCAATTTCAATGTACAGGGTTTTATTTCAGATCTAAGAAAACATTTTCTTCCCTATTTAACCTATACTGTGATGTATGCATTATATAAAACATATAAAAGCCTTCTATGAAATTTTATTCTGTTTGTCCTGGTGCTATTATATTTACTTTTTTTTTTTTTTTCTATTAACCACTTTTGGTGGGGTGGATTTATATATTATAGTCATATGTGTATTTTTTGGTCTTTCTGTCATGTTGTACATCGTTATAGTTAACCAAGAAGAGTTCCATGGGGCAGGGGACATAGCTCAGTTGGTAGAGTGCTTGCCTTGCATGTACAAAGGCCCTGAGTTCAATCCCTAGCACCACCAAAAAAAAAAAGAGAAGAGTTCCTTAAGTAGCCTTTGGGGTTTTTTGCACATGCTTGATGTTAATGACTTGAGGCAGTATACTTGGTGCTGTTGGTTAATGTAATTAATTATATTATGATGTTAGTTTGAGTTGGATCATGACTTTATTCAAATCTCCCACTACCTCATTCTGAATCTTTGTGATAGGAAAAGGTACCCCTTTCAGTGTCATGCAGTTTCATGCCAGGATGTGTGTCTTGGTACCTGAGATGTTAGACTAAATTTCTGTCCTAACCTGTCTGTTCAGCTGTGCAGTTGTATATATTGCCCTGTATTAGATTAACTTAAAGCTGTTAGATTTGTACTGTTTGTCCCAGATTATACCTGCAGCACTTCAAAACAGTTAATTTTACTGTTGACTATAAAAAGGTTGGATTAGGTAAGATACTTGCTTATCAACACCACTGTTTATTACTACTTAGTGGGAAGTAACTCAATAAACCCATCATATGCAGCCTACTGATAACAGGGAAGTGGAGGGTGGTGGGTAATTCAGAAGTAGTGTTATTTTTGTAATCTAAGAAAAAACATGAGACATCTGGAAAGGAAATGATAGAGAACTGAAATTTTGACTCTTTTTGTTTTCTTCTATTAACAGTGTACCTAAAATAAATGTGTACAAAAATGAATGTAGTCTTTCTTTTGCCAAATTAGTTCATATGTGCCCCCTTTTTCTTAGCCTTTGGAGATCCCTTTCATCTTCTAATTGCTTAGGGTTCTAATTTTAGCTTTGATTTTGGGGGCATCAACATTTTGTTTGTTTTTTTGTACTTGGGATTTAACCCAGGGGCACTTTACCACTGAGCCATATCCCAGCACTTTTCAGTTTTTATTTTTTATTTTGAGACAAGGTCTCACTAAGTTGCTGAGTGTCTTGCTAAGTAGCTGAGGCTGACCTCAAATTTGCAATCCTACTAACTTGATCTCCTGAGTTGTTGGGATTACAGTTCCACCATGCCTGGTGGAACCAAAGTATTTTAATTTGTTTGCTGGGGAAACAGTTTGGATTTTTTAACCTTGATATGGTACACTAAATATTACTAGATAGTACTTTTAGAGGGAATGCATTCAGTAGCTTGATAACTATAAAATTATTTTTATAATATAGAGAATTGTCTTATAATTTCCTACATTCATTTATTGAAAAATATTTATTGAGCACTCATTATATTTCAGTCACTGTGTAGGCTTTATAATTATTAGTTTGTTTTAGAAGAAAAGTATGTTACCAAAATTGCCAAAGGGCTGGGGGTGTGATTTAGTGATAGAAGACTTGCTTGTCATACACAAGGCCTGGGTTTAACCTCCAGCAGTGGGGCAAAAAAAATTTTCAAGATCTATTAAGTAACAAAAGCATATTAGAAAATTATATATGAGGGGCTGAGGCCATAGCTCAGTGGCAGAGCGCTTGCCTACCATGTGTGAGCCACTGGGTTCGATCCTTGGCACCACATAAAAATAAGCAAAGGCATTCTGTCCATCTACAACTACAAAAAAATTTTTTAAAAATTATGTATGATATGATCCCAATATATTTTAATCTATACATAGAAAAACAAATTTGTATATAAACAAATGTAACTTTTGGGAGAAAGTAATAGAATTACAGGGAATTTAGATTTTCTACATTATATATTTGGTAATGTTTGACTTTTGTTTATTGTTTTACTATTATGATGCTGGGAATAGAACCCAGAGCCTCATACTTGCTAGGCAAGCAAGTGTTCTATCATTGATGTACACTCCCGACCCTGAAGGTTTTAAGGGAGTATATTATGTATAGTGAGAACAAAACTTTGAAAATACATATAAAACATTTAGTCTATCAGAAAAAGTCTAGTCTTCCGTGTCTCTTTGCGTATGCATATATACACATACTTTTTTAGACAACTGAAATATTACTGTAAACATAGACATTTATCCTTTGTATGTACCAATATTTTACTACCCTCCAATTGTTAATCAATTGAAATACTTCAGAAAAATTTCTCATATATTATAGTTCCAATGAATATCTTTGTAATCTATGTCTGCCTGCAGTTCCAATTATTTCATTACAAAAGAAGAATGACAGTTTAAAAGTAGACACTTTCTGAGACTCTCATTAAATAGTTTCAAATTACCTCTTAGAAAAATCATATCAATTTCTAATATATAAGAGAGTGATCAGTTCACTGGACTCTGCTGTTGAACCTATTTGGGTCATTGCTTTTTGGATTTTAATATGTAAATCTTTGGAAGAAATATGCCATTGTCAGTTCTAGTGGTATTAGTAATAGTAATGAGGAAGGAAGAATGACACTGATAAGATTCTATTTCTACAGTTAATTTTCTAAAAATAACTGGAGCCAGGCATGGTGGCATGTGCTTATAGTCCCATCTACAAGGGAGACTGAGGTGGGAGGATTGCTTGAGCCCACAAGTTCAAGATCAGTCTGGGCAACGGAGCAAGATCCTGGCTCAAAAAGAAAAAGAAAGAAAGACAAAACAGAAAAAAAAAAAAAAAAAGCCTGTGGAGAATAAATGTGATTTTTCATTTATATATTTGCATTTTCAGGCAATTCTGCCTTGAACTAAATGGACTTGCTGTCAAACTTCAGGTAATATTTTCTGTAAGTTAAAGCTGTAATTGAAAGTTCTGATATTTTTCTGTTTTTGTAACTTAATGTGATTACAAAGACTTATCCAAATTTTCTAATAATTTTTCTTGTATTTTACATGGAAATGTAGTAACCCAAATGATAATCATTTTCATCATTATTTTACAAATTAAGAAATACAATTATTTTTAACAGAGTGAATGCCATCCAGATACTTGTACTCAAATGACAGCAACTGAACAATGGATTTTTCTTTGTGCAGCTCATAAAACTCCAAAAGAGGTGAGGATTTATGAAATAGAATGACTAATAATCATCATAACCTAAGTCTCTTTAAGACATTGGTAGGCAGATTTTTAGAATTTTAAATTTACTATTTGTTTTGCTACTTGGTTTAGAATGTCTTGCCTGCAAGGTTATTACCACAGTGCTGTTTTATGATTTCTTACGATTATTTATCTTTCATGCTTCAGGAATTACATGCAATAGAACTCACTTTCTAATTAACTGACTTACTACAAAATAATCTTTCACACTATGTAATAGTTGAGATATAGTTGGTTAGATTTTTGTTGTAATAATTTCTTTTAGCCGGGCGTGGTGGCTCAAGCCTGTAATCCCAGCACTTAGGGAGGCTGAGACAGGAGAATCCCAAGTTCAAAGCCAGCCTCAGCAATGGCGAGGTGCTAAGCAACTCAGTGAGACCCTGTCTCTACGTGAAACACAAAATAGGGCTGGGGAATGTGGCTCAGTGGTCGAGTGCCCCCGAGTTCAATCCCCGGTACAAAAAAAAAAAAATTTCTTTTGATAGGAAGGACCATTGATAGATACCTAGTCTTTTAAGTAGAAATTTTACTTTTGAGATTTTTATTTTTTTTTTAATTTTTTTATTTTATTTTGGTACCAGGGATTGAACTCAGGGATACTCGACCACTGAACCACATCCCCATCCCTATTTAGTGTTTTTTATTTGGAGACAGGGTCTCACTGAATTGTTTAGCGCCTTGCCATTGCTGAGGCTGGCTTTGAACTCACGATTCTCCTGTTTCAGCCTCCCAAAGTGCTGGGATTACAGGTGTGCACCACCACACCTGGCTACTTTTGAGATTTTTTTTTTTTTTTTTTTTTTTTTGGTACTGGGGATTGAACTCAGGGACACTGGACCATTGAGCCACATCCCCAGCCCTATTTTGTGTTTTATGTAGAGACAGGGTCTCACTGAGTTGCTTAGCACCTTGCTGTTGCTGAGGCTGGCTTTGAACTCGCGATTCTCCTATCTCAGCCTCCCTAAGTGCTGGGATTACAGGCTTGCGCCACCGCGCCCAGCTGAGATTTTTAATATTTGTTATTTTTCTTCTTAGTTTTTGTCAGGGTAAGAGTGTGAACAATAGCAATTGTTTTTCATACTTTGTTGTCTATTTTAAACAATTCCATTTTATTATCTGATGCTCAGTAAGTATTCACTTGTCCTTGTTTCAGAAATGTCCTTTATAGCTGATTTGTTTACACATGATCTGCATTTGTTTTTTGGGGGGAGGGCACCGGAGATTGAACTCAGGGGTACTCGACCACTGAGCCACATCCTACCATGATCTGCATTTAAAAAAAAAATCTATAGTAGCTGGGCGTAGTGGCTCAAGCCTGTAATCCCAGCACTTAGGGAGGCTGAGACAGGAGAATCGTGAGTTCAAAGCCAGCCTCAGCAATGGCGAGGCGCTAAGCAACTCAGTGAGACCCTGTCTCTACATAAAACACAAAATAGGGCTGGGGATGTGGCTCAGTCAGTGGTCGAGTACCCCTGAGTTCAATCCCCAGTACCAAAAAAAAAAAAAAACTATAGTAATTACTTTTTACTCGACATTCATTAAGGATATTGGTCTAGGCCATTTCTGTAGAATTATAGATCTTCAAATGGTCATTATATTGAGAGATGTTTAAGCCTAAAGACAAGTGATGTTCAAGTTGCAAAATCAGTATTTGGTGTTCTTTTGTTTGAAAAATGATAAATTCCACCAGGAATTAGCAGTGGTGCACACCTGTAATTCCAGCAGCGGGGGAGGCTGAGGCAGGAGGATTGTGAGTTCAAAGCCAGCCTCAGCAAAAGCGAAGCAGTAAGCAACTTGGGGAGACCCTATCTCTAAATAAAATACAAAATAGGGTGGCAAATGTGGCTCAATTGTTGAATACCCAAGTTCAATCCTTGGTACCTCCCCTAAAAGGGTAAATTACCAGAATAAGGAATATGTAGTACCTGTGTAAACAAATGGTGATTATTTGGAAGACCAGTTTCATTCAGGATTACACTTTTTGTGTTGGTAGATTAAAGTAATGTTATATCTGGGAAAATCAACATAGTTTTTCATTGATAATTCACTGAAGTTGGATAGTTAATATAGTGATTAATATGTATTATGTCAGTTTTTCATTTATGTGACCAAACATACTTGACATGAACAATTTAAAGGAGGGAAGATTTATTTTTGGCTAATGGTTTAAGAAGTATCAGTCCATGCTAGGCTAGCTGTAATACTTTGGGCTTGAAATGAGGCAGAAGGTCATGGTAGAAGGGCAGGGCTGAGGAAAGCTGTTCAGCTCATGACAGCTGGAAAGCAGAAGGGAGAGAGTGGCCAGGAACAATAAATATTCTTCAGGGAATGCCCCCAGTAACCTCCTTCCTCTAACCATGTCCCAGCGCCTATAGTTACCTCCCAGTAGTCCATTCAGATATTAATGGATCAGTCACTAATGAGTCAGAGCCTTCATGATCTAGTCATTTCCCCAAAGCTTCACCTCTTAAGCATTGCTACATTGGGGACCAAACCTTCAACACATGAGACTGTGGGGAACATTCTAGATCCACACCATAACAAACGTAAATCAAAGCCAATTTTATTTTGCCAAAAAATATATTTTTCTCACTTTAGGTTAGAGATGTTTTTCAGTTTGTGATATATTGTGTCTTAAATATACTGTCGTTCTCACATCTACTATTTTCCCTATTAATATTAAAGGTAAGCTGGGATAATAATTAGCATTAGAACCTAGAATGAAGTCTTAAATTGCAACATTGCTTGTTGAGTTCTAGCCCCATTGAATTGACCATATGTCAAGGAAGGATGATAGTGAGTGTTATTTCTAAGTGATAGTTTTTTGTTGTTTTTTTTTTTTTTGTACTGGGGACTGATCTCAGGGGCACTCGACCACTGAGCCACATCCCTAGCCCTTTTTGTGTTTTACTTAGAGACAGGGTCTCACTGAGTTGCTTAGTGCCTCGTCATTGCTGAGGCTGGCTTTGAACTCTCGATTCTCCTGTCTCAGCCTCCCAAAGTGCTGGGATTACAGGCATGAGCCACTGCGCCCAACTCCAAGTCATAGTTTAAGGAATGATACTACTGTTAAAATTACAAAAAGCCAGGCATGAAGGTACACACCCATAATCCAGAGGCTTCAGAGGTTGAGCAGGAGGATTGAAAATTTAAAGTTAAGCCTCAGCAATTTAGCAAAGCCCTAAGCAACTTAACAAGTAAGCACCCCTGGGTTCAATCCCCGGTATACTTTCTGAACTCTTTTGAAGTAATTGTGCATAATGAAGAAACTGTAGGAACTGACAGACTAGTAGATAATAAAATTGCCTTTCATTTAGTATAGAGTCTCACCAAATTGCTAAGGCTGACCTCAAACTTTTGATTCTCCTACCTTAACTATCCAAGTTGCTGAGATTATAGGCATGCATCTCAGCGTCCAGGGGTTTTTTTGGTTGTGTTGTGTTGTTTTGTTTTGTTTGGTACTAGGGATTGAACCCACATATGCTTTACCAAAGAGCTGCATCCCCAGCCCTTTATTTTGTATTTTTTTAGACAAGGTCTCATTCCATGAGTAGGGCCTCCCTAAGTTGCTGAGGCTGGCCTCAAACTTGCCATCCTCCTGCCTTAGCCTTCAGAGTCACCTGGATTACCATTGTGCACCACCATGCCCAGCTAAACCCCCCCGCCCCACTTTTAGATGTTTATGTATTTGTCAAGATACCATACCATCTTTAGTAGTTATTAATTTGCATTTCTAGATAACAGCTTCGATTTCAGCACCTGAAGAATAATTCAAGTTACTAAGTAAAGCTAGAATCATTATTATTCCTTTCTCTTGTTGTTTTCATTCTAGTCTACTCTTGGTTTATTCTAATCTTCCTTTTCCCTTGATGCTTCTCCCTGTCTGTCCTCAGGGAAATTACTTTGTAGTTTTATTTTTGTCTTAATAAGTTTACTGATTCTACATGAGCCGATATATTTGATTGTTTCTTTTCCTTTCTTTTCTTTTTTTTGGTACTAGGGATTGAACTCAGGGGTACTCGACCACTGAGCCACATCCCCAGCCCTATTTTGTGTTTTATTGAGAGACAGGGTCTCACTGAGTTGAGACCATTGCTGAGGCTGCCTTTGAACTCACAATTCTCCTGTCTCAGCCTCCCTAAGTGCTGGAATTACATGCGTGCGCCACTGTGCCCAGCTTTGATTGTTTCTCATAAATGAAATAGAATAAGACAGGTTTATAAAATTTAAAGATACTTCTTATTTTTACATTAAAATTCAAAAGAGATTCAAGGAGAAGGTTTTTTACAGAGCTTCTAGATTGGCAGTAGCATCCCAGGGGGATAATAAGGGATGTTTTCTAGGGTATAGGAAGGCAGTGGTCCCTGGAAATAATTTGTGAAAGGAAGGAGGCTTTGGGACACTTAGTGAAGTATAGGCAGTAGGCTAGGAATCAGTGTATCTGGGATGTTGTTTGGGAGTCCTTTTTCCTAACTATATGATTTTGCATAAGTTATTGACCATTTATTTGATGTTGAATGTATAATCAGAGGGTTGGATTAGTTAATCAGGGATGCTTTTCACTTGCTTCATATATATATATATATATATATATATATATATGAGAGAGAGAGAGAGATGTTGATGGACCTTTATTTTTATTCATTTATTTATATGCGGTGCTGACAGTTGAACCCAGTTCCTTACACATGCTAGGCAAGCGCTCTACCACTAAGCCACAACCTCAGCCCTCACTTGCTTTTTTGTTTTTGTTTTTGCATTGCTGGGAATCAACCCAGGGCCTTGCACAAGCTAGGCAAGTGCTTTACCACTGAGTTATATCCCCAGACATCTTCCCACCCCTAAAATTGCTTTCTTCTAGGTTCAGTGTTTAGAATGAAATTGGGAGACTGGGTAATGTATCTTCTAGAAGCCTGATATTATGGTTCATGTGAATAATAAAACTTTATTTATTGATGTAACATTGTATTTTGTGATCATTTTGAAATTGTAAAGGACTTTTTTCTTAGAATATGCTCAAGTTTTTGGAGTAAGTTACCTAGATAATAAATACACCTAATCTAAGAGGTAGAGCTTTTTGTTGATCATTTTTAAATCTTTTCTTTTCTAGTGTCCTGCTATAGACTATACTAGACACACACTTGATGGTGCTGCATGTCTTCTGAATAGCAATAAATATTTTCCCAGCAGGTAAACAAAACTTTAAACATGATGTTAAACTTTGCAAGTTTACTTTAAAAGATTGATGTTTTAAAACTAAAATTAGGTTGTAGTATTTTTTTAAGCTGTGTTTATTTGTTTATGGATTTTTGTGGGTTTGTTGTTTGTTGTTTTTTTGTTTTGGGGGTACTGGCAATTAAACCCAGGACCTTGCATGTGCGAGGCAAGCGTTCTACCTTTGAACTTCATCCTCAGTCCAACTATTGTGATGTATTTGGCTTGCTCATGTTACTCAAATTTTGAAATTTGGGTTGGGTTAAAGAGCAGGACTTGTTTCCCAAAGCTCATAGACCAATTCAGTCAAGGTTAGTCCCTGCCACTATGCATCATTCCCTAGTCATCTCCCTCTTGTGCTCTAGAGTTGAGATATATATATGCTTGCTTACTTGAATCTCTGTGGTAGTCAGACTCTCCTTATCCAGCATCCTAAGGAGCAGACTTTCCTAAGTCTGCTTGTTTTTGTAGGATTCCTTTTTCTCTCCTATAGTTGTTTGTTTGTTTGTTTGCCTATAGATTTTTAAGATCTGGGGAAAAGTCATGTATGCATTATATTATCAGTGAGGTTTGTGATTGGTCTTTTATTCTTTTAAGATATTTGTTACTAACTGGGTAACAGTGGTGCATGCCTGTAATCTCAGATGCTTGGGAGGCTGAGGCAGGAAGATTGCAAGGAAGATTGGCTAGCCTGTGCAACCTGGGGAGACCCTCTCTCAAAATAAAATTTTTTAAAATTTATTTATTCTAACTAGGTATACATGACAGCAGAATGCATTTTTTTTAAATATTTTTTTTTTAGTTGTTGATAGATCTTTTATTATTTATATGTGGTGCTGAGGATTGAACCCAGTGCTTCACGCATGCTAGGCAAGCGTTCTACCACTGAGCTACAGCCCCAGCCCAGCAGAATGCATTTTAATTCATCGTATACAAATGGAGCACAACTTTTCATTTCCCTGGCTGTACACATTGTAGAGTCACACCATATGTGCAGTCACACATGTACCTAGGGCAATGATGTCCATCTCATTCCACTATCTTTCCTGTCCCCATGTCCCCCATCTCTTTCCTCCCTCCCCTTTGACCAAAGTTCCTCCATTCTTTCCATGTCCCCTCCTCTATTATGGATCAACATCCACTTATCAGAGAAAAAATATGGAACACTTCACAAATTTGCGTGTCAGTCTTGTGCAGGGGCCGTGCTAATCTTCTCTGTATTGTTCCAATTTTAGTATAGTATTGTTCCAATTTTATGTGCTGCCAAAGTGAGCACTCAAAATAAAAAATTTTTAAAAAGGGACAGGAATGTAGCTCTGTGGTGGAGCATTTGCCTACCATGCGGATTCAATACCGAGTACTGCAAAAAAAAAAAAAAAAACCTATTTGTTCCTGAATGATTGGACTTGAGACTGTTTTCCCCAAATATGATTTGCTCTAAAAGCTCATAAATATTTTTTAAAACAAACAACAGTGATTTTACCTAAGTATCCTGTATATACATTTTTTCTGTACCTGGAATTGAACTCTGGGGTACCCAGATTTGAACTCTGAGGTACTCGACCATTGAGCCACATCTCCAGCCCTATTTTGTGTTTTATGTAGAGACAGGGTCTCACTGAGTTGCTTAGCGCCTCGCCATTGCTGAGGCTGGCTTTGAACTCGCAATTCTCCAGTCTCAGCCTCCCAAAATGCTGGGATTACAGGTGTGCACCACCAGGCCAGGCTAAAATGTCCCCCTATTTCTTTTCTTTCTTTTTTTAGTTGTAGATGACACAATGCCTTTATTTTATTTATTTATTTGTATGTGGTGCCGAGGTTTGAACCCAGTGCCTCACATGTGCTAGGCAATTGCTCTCCCACTGAGACACGACCCCAGTCTAAATGTCCCTCTATTTCTGATATTCTTTTTAAAAACATGTATAAGCTGGGCACGGTGGCGCATGTGTGTAATCCCAGCACTTTGGAAGTCTGAGACAGGAGAATCGCCAGTTCAAAGCCAGCCTCAGCAATGGCGAGGCGCTAGGCAGCTCAGTGAGACCCTGTCTCTACATAACACACAAAATAGGTCTGGGAGTGTGGCTCAGTGGTCGAGTACCCCTGAGTTCAATCCCTGGTACCAAAAGAAAAGAAAAGGAAAGAAATAGGAGGACATTTTGATTTTTCAAAAAAATCAGTTCTATAGAATAAAGCAATAATTCCTTTTAGGTTTTTTTAAAAATTTTTTTTAGTTGTAGATGGACATAATATCTTTATTTATTTATTTTTATGTGGTGCTGAGGATCAAACCCAGTGCCTCATGCATGCAAGGCAAGCACTTTACCACTGAGCTACAATCCCAGCCCAATTCCTCTTAGTTTTAATCAACTCTCCTGGACAGAGTATTAATATTGTAAAATATTTTATTAAGTTATGAGTTGTCAGGGATTTATTTTAACTGTTAAGCTTTAACAAAATTTCAGAACTATAATATTGAATTTTACCTATGTACTATGGTTAAATTGAAAGAACAGTGGCCCAGGAGTGAGGAATGGGAGGGTTATAGTTCTGCTCCTGGCACTTATTAGTACTGTGATCTCAGATTAGTCACTTATTTTTCCTAGGTTAGGAAATTAGATTTCCACACTTGTAAACTGAGAAGATTGTACTATATTGTTTGAACATTTTATCTAGCTTTATGAATCCATGATTTTGTTTCTCTTTGTAGGGTTAGTATAAAAGAATCATCTGTAGCAAAACTAGGATCAGTATGCCGTAGAATTTACAGAATATTTTCACATGCTTATTTTCATCACCGGCAGATATTTGATGAATATGAAGTAAGTACATTTCATTAATTATCCTAATGTATTTTTATCCAAATGATAATAATATATGTTGATATTCTAGTTTTTTTGATGTTAGATAATAAAATAACTTCTTTTCCTTCCTTTCTACAGAATGAAACATTTTTATGTCATCGATTTACTAAATTTGTGATGAAATATAATTTGATGTCGAAGGATAACCTGATTGTACCAATTTTAGAAGAGGAAGTTCAGAATTCAGTTTCTGGGGAAAGTGAAGCATGAAGGGAATCATACAGAAAAATGTACTGATCACATAATTAACATTAATTATGTACTGTATATATATCATTTTAGACACATCAATCATGTATCCACATTATAGCTTCTTTGTTTAGTATAGGTTTTTGTATGCTGTGTGTTGCCTTTTAAAATGGGAAATACTTTTTAAGTTATTCATGAGCTGTATATTCACCAGTGTGGCACTCATGGTTTTTAAATAAGATTAGTATTATCTGTTTATAATGCTTGTTAATAAAAGAATTTACAGTTTGGTAAAATTGCTGCTAAACAATCATTGGATCACAATCCTCATCAAATAAACCTATCTATAAAAATGAGTGAGCTTGAGGTTTCAACAAGCCATGTACTAAAGAGATAGTAAAGTTTTCCTTTAGTTTTACCCCTGAGTTTAGATATTTTAAAAATTTTGCAGTACATAGTTTCATCTTAGCTGTTAACTTTTCAAAAATTAGACAAAAGTGTTTTAAAATTCTGTTTATAGTTTTCGATATACATATGTGATTATTATCCAAATAAAAGAGCAAATGAGGAATTAGTAATACTTAAATAAGCTTACAATGCTACATAAAGTATGTTCTCGGCCAGTGTAGTTGGAAAGGTTTTACCTTTTTACAGTAGCAGATTATTATATATGTGCTGATGATAATGATAAGGCACAAAAATGATGTTCCCACTGGAAACCTGCCCTGTCTCCCCCTTCTCATATCTTAATCCTTTCCCTAAACCACTTTAGCTCAGAAGTTTTTCACCAGACTATGATTTAGTTGTGGCTTATTCCTATTTATATTTGTATTAATTGCTTACAGATTATACCTCATACTAAGCAATTATATTACACTACAGGAAAACTGTATTGGCATAGGCTCTTGCTTATCTTTGTTTTGGGAAATTGTTCTTACTACGTAGAAAACAGCCTTAAGATAGTTTGACTTTTTCTATTAGTGATATTAATCTTTTTTTCTAATCCTAGCAGCATTAAATAGAAATGGAGAAATACTATAGTATTTATTTTATGCCCCTTCCCCAAAAGTTTATGTTGAATTATTTACACAGGTGAGGTTATTTGCAATAATTCACGGTTTCCAATGGTGTTGATGCATGGTCATATGTTTTGAGACTTTGTTATAATTCACTGTCTTAAGAAAAGTTCAAGTGCAGGTTTAATAATCTTATAATGTGTTGAATAAGGTTTTAAAAGTAAAGTGCTGGAGGTCTTATTGCCAAACTGGTTGTAATGAGTCACTAGGATAGGGTAAAAAAATTGTACATGTAGTGAAGAAAATACTGAAAGCCATCTTTTGACCAAACTTAACAAGCCTGAGGAACTTTTTTTTTTCAATTAAAGGAGTTATTTTGAAGTGAAGATGAAAATGTATTCATCTTGATTGTTTTTTTCAAATATAAGGAAATAAATTATACTGTATTACAAGGCAAGTATGTACAGAAACGGGTGGGAAATAGTAGAATACTGAGAGTATGTTTGTATAGTTTATGCTTTTCTAAGCCTGCTTGTCTTTTTGACTTTGAATAGTACTATCCCAGCAGCCACAGTCATTACTATACCACAAACCACAACTATCTTTCAAGAAGCTTTATGTTCATAGTGAAAAGAATGTTGACTTCGAAATTTTGCATTTATATTAATGTCACTATAAGCCAACAGGAATAGTAATTTTTAAACAAACTTGCTAAATATTGAGAGACTAAACTACTAAGTTAATAAATTATATGTAGCAATGTAGCTGTTCTCTGGATGGTGTCTCACAGTGGATTTCTGTTGCTTGAATATTAGTGAACATTTGAACTAAGGTAGTGACTGGGATTGGTGCTTTGGCTAAGTATTTTGAATCTATGGTTTAGTGTTAACAGGGAAATAAAATACCATTTTTTTTTCCTAATTCATATTGTCCTCCTCCCTGTACTGAGTGTTTGGAATTGATCCTTAAAAAAAAAAACAAAAAAAAAACTCCAAAACAAAACTTCAGTTTGTAATCTTGCTTTTGTATTTTGTATTCTTATTAACATCTCACTAATTCTCATACTGTGAATTTAATTGACTATACTAGTTAAGACCTAAATGGAATAGTTCTGGTTTTTCTTAATACTGTTTGCAGAATTTTGAAAATGCACATGTACACAAGTGGTGTTTTAAAAAAAAGGATTATTGAACCTGAGCTGGCAAACTGTTGATTAATAAAGTGTTCTAAGAAGAGGAAAAATGGAGAATTTACAGTTCTGTGTGATAAGGAAGTTAGTCTTTACATTTTGTTTTAATTACCTTATATAAATCCAAAAGTTAAATTTAGATTTTCTTTCCATAAAGAAACATAGTCAACTCACTTTTTCTCCTATTATTTCTGAGAAAGTAGCTAATTTTTAATCACATCCTTTAAGTATCATAGTTCCTTTATGTGTCTATATTTTCTTTTCTATGACTTGAGGTGTCAAATTTGCATTTCTAGAAGTTTTTGAGGTTTGTTTGTTTTGTAGTGCTGAGGATTAAGTTGAGGGACACTCAACCACTGAGATACATTCCTAGCTCTTTTTATTTTTTGTAGTGAGACATAATCTCACTAAGTCAGTTAGGGCCTCACTAAGTTGCTGAGGCTGGCTTTGAACTTGTGATCCTCCTGCCTCAGCCTCCCGAGTCATTGGTATTATATAGGTATGCGCCACCACACCCAGCCTGGTTAAATTCTTTTTTTTTTTTTTCCTTGTTTTGGGGTTTTTTCATGCCGTCATTCTCAGAAAGCAAACTTTATTTTTGTTGAGCGCTCTTCTTGCCTTCCTTCGTTCTCTTTTGTTCTCTCTCGTTCTCTCCTGTTCTCCCCCCAGCCTCCTTCTCTCTACTTTTCATACAGCAGGAAGTATTACCGAGCAGAGTTACAACCAATTAGCAGGAATAGCATTATCAAGCACGAGGGGAATGCATGAGCAGAATACAGGCGTGTATCAGAGCAGGCATTGCCCAGGAGCCAAGCATGCACAGTGACGTTACCGCCAGCCAATGCTATGCATTTCCTTAAGTTGTCCAACTGTTTACTGCAAGTTTCTAGCATATAGCCAGGTCGCCATCTTGAAAGGGCGGGGCAGCTCCCGGGCCCAGAGAGCCTGCCCCCAACAGGGATTGAACTCAAGGGCACTTGACCACTGAGCCAGATCATCCCTATTTTGTATTTTGTTAGAGACAAGGTCTCACTGAATTGCTTAGCACCTCACTTTTGCTGAGGCTGGTTTTGAACTTGAGATCCTCTTGTCTCAGCCTCTTGAGCCACTGGAATTATAGGCATGTGCCATCATACCCAGCTAGTTAAATTCTTAATGACCACATTTTTTATTATCAGAATAAAATTAGAGGCCAGGTGTGGTGGCGCATGCCTGTAATCCCAGCAACTCAGGAGGCTGAGACAGGAGGATTGTGAGTTCAAAGCCAGCCTCAGCAAAAGTGAGGCGCTAAGCAACTTAATGAGACCCTGTCTCTAAATAAAATACAAAATATAGTTGGGGATGTGGCTCCGTGGTCGAGTTCCCCTGAGTTCAATCCCTGGTACCCCAATAAAGAAATAAGTAAATAGGGGATGGGATTATAGCTCAGTGGTAGAGCGCTTGCCTTGCTTGCGTGAGGCACTGAGTTCGATCCTCAGTACCACATAAAAATAAATAAGTAAAATAAAGATATTTAAAAAAAAAAAAGTAAATAAATAGAATAAAATTAGGAGCCCATGGTTGCATTATTAGTAATGTTATAAACAAATTTATAACCATTGTTATGGTTATAAACAAATTTAATGATTTGTCAGAGTCATAGTGTTAGAACTAATTTTTTTCCATGATACTTTGACCTATTCTCTGTATGTTGACATCTTTATGTTTTAGGACTATTTTAATTTTATTTCTACAATTCTATAATTAATATTCAAGAATATTTCTTAGCCGGGTGCGGTGGCACATGCCTGTAATCCCAGCACTTACGGAGGCTGAGGCAGGGAATCGCGAGTTCAAAGCCAGCTTCAGCAATGGCGAGGCACTAAGCAACTCAGTGAGACCCTGTCTCTACATAAAACACGAAATAGGGCTGGGGATGTGGCTCAGTGGTCGAGTGCCCCTGAGTTCAATCCCCAGTATCAAAAAAATAAAAATAAAAATAATATTTTTTAATATACTAAAGCTTTTTTTCTATAGTTTTCCCTGCTAAGCAAATGTTTTAGTAAAAGTAATTGAGGATATAGCTCAGTTGGTAGAGTGCTTGCCTCACATGCACAAGGCCTCCTTGGGTTCAATTTCCAGCACCACAAAAAATAAAAGCAATTGATTTTCTTTTTTCTGAAGCATCTAATTTTTTCCATGTTCATTAATTTTTAAAATTTCTTTAAGGATATTAAATAATAATTTGGAATTTTTTCTGATAATGGTATTAGACACTTTTGTGTCTAGTTTTCTTTGTTTTATTCTTTTTACTTATATTTGACAGTAGAACGTGCTTTGGCAAATTATACATACATAGGTATGTATTATTCTAGTTAGGATCCTATGTGTCTAATTGTTAATGAAACAGACAATACAGATATATTTGTACAATACATTTAGAAGTTTGAAATGGTGAAAACATTCACGTCTGATTCC
>PVHX01025451.1:0-22349 GCA_004024805.1 Geosciurus inauris | reverse complement strand
CTTTAGTTCGCTGATCATTTTAATTATGTACATTCGGAATTCTTTCTCTGACATTTCATCAACTGTGCTGTCAATGGATTCTGTTACAGTTGTATCCAGGTTTATTTGGGGCACTTTCTTCCCTTGTTTTTTCATGTTGATTGTGTGTCTTCCTTTCTTGAAATACCAATCTGAGGTATTGCAGCTTCTATCCTATAATGTTGTATTGACACTCCAGATTACCTGTGTCTCACCTTGGAGCTACTTCTTTTCTCCCAGTGTCCCCAGATGGGCACTACTGTCAGTAAAGTTGGTGGCGGAAGTAGTGGATGTACCTCTAGAGTGCAGTGAGAGTGGCCTTGGCTGGGCTCCTGAGGCAGCCCCTGAGGGCTGTTTTGGCCCTCTCTTGCACTCCTGCTGGTGAACAGGAACTTGGAGCAGAAGTAGAGGCAGGCTCAGGTCTCACTTAGGCAGAGTCACAAGCTGGAGAGTTTGTGCGCGACCCTTACCGTGAGTATGAGCTCCCCTGGGGTTAGAGGCTAGCAGGCTCTGGTCTGCCTTCAACTGGGCACCCTGGCATTCCCACTGGGACTCTGGAGCGGAACTGAGGTGGGCCCAGAGCGCGCTAGGGTGGGACCTCTTCACGCTGGGGTCTCTGGAGGCCACTCTTTCCCTGAGTGTGCTTTCCTCTATGGCTGTTAGCAATCAGACTCTGGTCAACCCTTAGTTGGACACCCGTGGAGTTTCCTGAGGGTGGATCTGGGCCCTCTGCAGCTCCTGCCGGAACCCGGGAACTCTGGAGTGGAACTGGGGCAGACCCAGGCTGCCCTTGGATGGGGCTGCCTCATGCTGGTGTCTCTGGAGTGACTCTTGCCCAGAATTTGGGCTCCCCAGTGGCTAGAGGTAGCTGACCCTGGTCTCCTTTTGGCTGGACAACCGTGGAGGTTCCTGAGGGTGGATCAGGGCCTTCTGCAGCTCCTGCCGGTCCCCGGGAGCTCTGGAGCAGAACTGGGACGGGCCCAGGCTGCCCTTGGGCGGGGCTGCCTCACGCTAGGGTGTCTGGGGGGACTCTTACCCTGAGTTTGGGATCCTCAGTGGCTCGAGGTGGCAGTTCCTGGTCTCCCTCTTGCTGGACACCCGTGGAGGTTCCTGTGGGCGGATCTGGGCCCTCTGCGGCTCCTGCCAGTGCTCCGGAGCTCTGGAGCGGATGTGCGGTGGGCTGTCTCCACTGGGGTCTCTGGAGCGACTCTTGCCCTGAATTTGGGCTCCCCAGTGGCTAGCGGCTGAGGCTGTGTGTCCACGGGAGCAGCTGCTAGGGGCCCTGCGTGGTTGGGTGGGCGCTGGAGCCAGGAACCCCGTATAGAAGCAGGCCCTGCCCGGGGCGAGCCCTGGGCTGGAACTCTGAGCCGCTGCAGCTGAGCTCTGTCGCTACTTGCTGCTGAAGTTATGCTGCTTGTGGCAATGGCTGCTGCCTTGTGGCCCTGTTTACACGCGCAAATGAAATTCCTGCCGGGGCAGCTGTAGGATGATGTCCAGAAGCTGGCTGGGAGATGGTATTTCCACAACTTCAGTCTCTGGCTCTGGAGAGACTGACCACAGCGTCTGCCTAGGCCGCCATCTTGGGACCTCCTCCTGGAGTTAACTGTTTTTTAGAGCATTACGGTTATACATAGTATTTGGGTTCATTTTGACAAAATCATACATGCATGGAATTTGATTTCAATCCCCATCCCCTGCCCTTTTCTTTTCTCTTCTCCTTCCCCCATTCTCCTTCCTTTCACTCCTTTATTTATTTTTGATTGGTACTTTCTACATAACATAAAGGTGAAATTCCTTGTGGTATATTTATATATGCATAAAAATAAGGAATGCTTCAGGAATTTGTATGTCATTCTTGCACAGGGGTCCTGCTAATCTCTGTATCTTTTCAATTTTAGTATATGTGCTGCTGAAGCAAACACTGTAGGAGACTTAATATGGCAAAGCAACCGTAAGCTCTGTTTTAGCCAAATGAAACATAATCTGAAATTGCTTTAGAACAATTCCCTTGTCTTCACACGGTTTGGTGTAACAGAATATCAATATGCAGCTTGGTGAATTTCACTAGTTGATGCGTATTCTTTCTCCCTCCTTCCCACAATTGTATGTATACTGAGAAATTTGCCTTTGAAGAATTATTCTATTTGCTACCACTTAATGAATCTCACAATTTTGAGTAAATGTACCTCAGTCTAATCAGTTTTATTATGACCTTTTAAACTATATTTAAAACCCTTAATTCCTATTTCCAGGTGTTTGCAAGCCTGATTGCTATCATGAAGTAAAAATTTATTATTCTAGGTATTCACCATCTAAATAAACACAGTTCCTGTTTAGCAAGCACACACTGTTCCTCAAATCTTTTCTCCTGCTTTTACAGTTTCCTGGCACTCTTAAAATACTTTGACAATATGGCCATGATCCATGAATTAAATCAGTATCTAAGTGATTGTGTTGATGTTTTATTGACCATATCTATATAAGTGGAATGAGACAGACATTATTACCCTATATGCATGTATGATTACACTACTGGAGTGACTCTGCACCATGTACAACCAGAGGAATGAGAAGTTGTGCTCCATTTTTGTATAGTATGTCAAAACACATTCTGTCATGTATAACTACATAAAACAAATTAAAATTAAAAAAATAAGTGGGAGCCCAGTGCAGTGATGCATGCCTATAATCCCAGCACTTTGGGAGGCTGAGACAGGAGAATCACAAGTTCAAAGCCAGCCTCAGCAAGGGCGAGGCACTAAGCAACTCAGTGAGACCCTGTCTCTACATAAAACACAAAATAGGGCTGGGGATGTGGTTGAGTGTCCTTGAGTTCAATCCCCAGTACCAAAAAAAAAAAATGGGAATACAGCATATATCTGGGTATCCTTTTTTAAATTTTATTTTTAATTTATTTATTCTAATTAGGTATACATGAAAACAATGCATTTTGATTCATTGTACACAAATGGAGCACAACTTTTCATTTCTCTGGTTGTACATAATATAGACTCACCATATGTGTAATCATACTATCTGGATATTCTTAAAGCTATCTTTGTAACATCTTATTTTTTCATAAACTACATTTCAGCATTAATTTTGTATCTTGAAACAAATTGATTTTTTATAATCAGATGTGTCAAGCATCTATATTAACTGATTTGATGGCATAGGGCTATGAAAATAATGCCATGCCCCTTAGATTACTGTTCCAAAAGAAGAAAGCTACTATGTAGAATGATATGTTAGAGGTGAAAAGAGCAATACAGTAGATTTAAATATGTTGATGTTTTATATTTCTCCATTTCTGTTTACATTGTGTTTAGAAATGTTTTCATTTACTATAATCTTTGGTCATTTCAACTTGAAAACCTAGTGACACATATTTCTTTGAGGCTTCATTTATATAATTTTTTATTCATTGTTTTCCTTTTTCCATATTTTTACTGGTGCATTATAGTTGTACATAATCATGGGATTTGTTGTTTCACATTTGTATATGTTCACAATATAACAATATGATTTGGCTGGGCACAGTGGTACATGCCTGTAATCCCAGTGGCTCTGGAGGCTGAGGCTGAGGCGGCTTCAAAGCCAACCTCAGCAATGGTGAGACACTAAGCAATTCAGTGAGATCTGTCTCTAAATAAAATGCAAAATAAGGCTGAGGACGTGACTCAGTGGTCGAGTGCCCCGGAGTTCAATCCCCAGTAGCCCCCCAAAAAATATATGATTTGTCCAATATCATTCCCCAGTATTTCCCCTTTCCTCCCTGTTCAATGTTTTCCTAAAATATGCAAGTACTGTATTCTCTTGAATACAGTATTTGTAGGTAACTATAGCTATTTCATAATTCTTGGGTAGTTCCAGGGTAGTTACATCAATGTTTACTGAAGGAACATCAAAATATTAATGATATATTATAAAATAAAGACTTTCTTAAAGTCTTGACCTTTTTGAGATTAAGCCATGAAATCTTGTAACTTGTCTCTTAACTATTTACAATAAAAATTGGCATTTAGGTATAGTCACCACAGCAGTGTTCTATATCACTAAGATTATATGGGCAGGGCATACCAAAGATGATTGTTACCACTCTGGAGGTCCTATCAGAGAAAACCATAAAAGGATGACTTGTAAGAAGGATTTGAGTCCTCCCCCTGAGGTTTTTCTTTTTCTTGGTGCTTTATTAGCAACTCTGGATATTTTTATAAAAATAATTACATCATAAGTGGATTCGAGCTGGGCGTGGTGGTGCAAGCCTGTAATCCCAGCACTTAGGGAGGCTGAGACAGGAGAATCGCGAGTTCAAAGCCAGCCTCAGCAACGGCGAGGTGCTAAGCAACTCAGTGAGACCCTGTCTCTACATAAAACACAAAATATGGCTGGGGATGTGGCTCAGCAGTTGAGTACCCCTGAGTTCAATCCTTGGTACCAAAAAAAAAAAAAAGACTACAAGATATAACCTCATACCTGTATGGATGGCTAGTATCAAAAAAGTGAAAGACAAGTGTTGACAAGTATGTGGAGAAGTTGAAACCCTAGACACTGCTAGTGGAGAGGAAAATGGTGCAGTCACTATGGAACACTATGAAGTTTTCTCAAAAAAAATTAGAATTACCGTAAGATCAGACAATTCCACTTTAGAGATTTATCCAAAAGAATGAAAATCAAGATTTCAAAGAGATACTAGCACTCCTATATTTCCTGTAGCACAATTCACAATAGTCAAGATGTAGAAACAAGTAAAACATCCACTGACAGATGAATAGATAAAGAAAAATGTGATACACACGCACGCGTGAGTGAAATACTAGCTAGCCTTTAAAAAGACGGAAATTCTGCCAGGCGCAGTGGTACACACCTGTAATCCTAGTGGTTTGGGAGGCTGAGGCAGGAGGATCATGAGTCCAAAGCCAGTCGCAACTTAGCAAGACTCTGTCTCAAAATTTTAAAAAGTATTTTTTTAAAAAAATGGGCTGGGAGCCGGGCGCGGTGGCTCAAGCCTGTAATCCCAGCACTTAGGGAGGCTGAGACAGGAGAATTGTGAGTTCAAAGCCAGCCTCAGCAATGGCAAGGTGCTAAGCAACTCAGTGAGACCCTGTCTCTACATAAAACACAAAATAGGGCTGGGGATGTGGCTCAGTGGTCGAGTACCCCTGAGCTCAATCCCCAGTACCAAAAAAAAAAAAAAAAAAAATGGGCTGGGGATGGGACTCAGTGGTTGAGCACCCCTGGGTTCAGTGCCCAGCGCCAAAACTAAAAAATAAATAAAAAGAAGGAAATTCTTCAATATGTGACAACATGGATAAAACTTGAGGATATTAAACTAAGTGAAATAATCAGTCACAGAAAGTCAAATATTTCATGATCTGCTTGTTCAAGGAATCAAAAGTACTCAGATCCATGGGATCAAAGAGTGGAATGGAGGTTGCCAAGGACTAGGAGGAATTCCCAATTAGGGGAAATAAAGCCAGATGAAAAGTTCTAGAGATCTGCTGTATAGCACTATCTCAACAATGGAGTGTTGTACACTTAAAATTTTGTTAAGAAGGTAAATCTCATATTAATTGTTCTAAAGACAATCTTTTCTTTTTTTCTTTTTTTATATTTTTGCCATACTGAGATAGAACCCAGGGCCTTGCACATGCTAGGCAAGCACTCTACCACTGAGCTACATCCCCAGCTTCATATGAAAGTTCTTAATGTTTATATAGTCAAGTTTATCAATGTGATAGGAGATTTTTTTTCTTAAAGAATAGATGAACCAGGTGCGGTGGCACAAGCCTATAATCCCAGCACTTTGGGAGGCAGGAGTTCAAAGCCAGCCTCAGCAATGGCGAGGTGCTGAGCAACTCAGTGAGACCCTGTCTCTAAATAAAACACAAAATAGGGCTGGGGATGTGGCTCAGTGGTTGAGTGCCCCTGAGTTCAAGCCTCAGTACTAAAAAAAAAAAAAAGATGAATATTTCTCAAACCCCAGAAAAATGTGAGTCCTTATAATTAAGAGGATACGCTGGCTGGGCATGGTGGGTCATGTCTGTAATCCCAGGACCTCAGGAGGCTCAGGCAAAAAAGGAGCCAAAGTTTGAGGCCATCCTCAGCAAATTAGCAAGACTCTGTCTCAAACCAAAAAATAAAAATAAAAAGAGCTGGGGATGTAGCTCAGTGGTTAAGTGCCCTGGGTTCAACCCCAGCACCCTCTCCCTCAAAAAGGATACGCTGAGTACTAAATAGGATGAATATAATAAATGCTTATTTGGACACATTATATTGAAATTTCAAAACATAATGGAGAATTTAGGTGTTAGGGGGCAGGGGTTGTGAGAGGGATCGATTTGTTGTTTGTGCTTGCTTTTGCAGTGAGAAGAGAAGAGTAGAAGCCCTGTGGGTACTGGGAGAAACTGGCGAGGAAGCTGAGGATCTTGAGCTGTCATTTGCAGCTACTTCACAACTCTTCAGGGTCCTGTAGACTTTCCCGCAAACAGAATTCTGGAGACTTACTAGAAAGTGTGGATGGGAGGATTTTGTTGTTATTGTTGTGTTGTTTGACTTTCACACAGTAGCTAGCAATTTAGAGTTTACAAATCAGTTCTGTCTTAGTCCATTTTGTGCTTCTATATCAAAATGCCTGAGACTCAGTAATTTATAATGAGCAGAAATTTATTTAGCTCAAGGTTCTGAAAGCGTAGCAATCAGAGATTGAGGCACGGAATCTGCTGAGAATCTTCTTTCTGTGTCATAATGTGGTGAAAAGCATCACATGGGGACGGCAGAGAGTGATGGGCAGGAGGCATCAGGAACCCTGTCCCTCCATAACTGTCCTACTCCTAAAGTAACTGCATTAATCCATTTATGAGGGCAGAGCCCTCATGACCTGATCACCTCTTAAGAGTCCACTCTCAACACTGTTGTATTGGGGACTGAGTTTCCAACATATGAACTTGGGGAATGCATTCAAGCCAACACAATCATTCACATTTTAGGATGAACTATCTGAAACTTCCTCATTTTTATTTGGATTCATTTATTCACAGAACTGGTTATTCAACTCAGAGTCTTGCACATGCTGGGCAAATGCACTACCATTGAGCTAAACCCCCTAAAACTCTCATTTTTTTTCTTTTCCATATTTTCCTTACTGGTGCATTATAATTGTACATAATGGTGGGTTTGTTGTTACATACTCCTACATGAATACACTATAACAATATAATTTGACCAGTATTATTCCCCCATATTTCCCCTTTCCCATCCTCCTCCTTCTCCCTGGTCCCTGTCCTCAATTCTACAGATCTCCCTTCAATTTTCAAAAGATTCCCTACCACCATCACCACCATTATTTTCCTTTTTCCTCTCCAGCTTCCACATACGAGAGAAAACATACAACCCACGGCTTTCTGAGTTTGACTTGTTTCTCTTAGCATAATGCTCTCAAGTTCCATTCATGTTACTGAAAATGACATGATTTCATTCTTTTTATGACTGAATAAAACATGTATATGTATATATATATATATATATATATATATATATATATATATATATATATATCTGTGTATGTGTGTGTGAATCACTTTGTCTTTATCCATTCACCCATTGACGGTACCATAGTTTGACTATTATGAAGTGTGCTGCTATAAACATGGGTATGCATGTATCACCGTAGTATGATGACTTTAACCTTTAGGATAAATAGGGAGGAGATGTATATCTGGGTCATGTGTTATTGCCATTCTTTGCCTTTTGAGGAACCTCCGTACTGATTTCCACAGTGGCTGTACTGATTTACAACCCCAACAAAGCGTAAAAGTGTTCTTTTATCTCCATATCCTCTCCAGCATTTATTTTTGCGAAACTATTTTGGTAGCCTAAAAGAGCAGCTAACTGTTGGCCATTTCCTAGAGTTCAGCCCAATGGTTGAACATGCTCTTAGCAGTGTGAGATACACATTATTATTATTATCAATTCATTGTAAAGAGGAACACGCAGTGCAATAGTGAGCCTAAGTCTGTCCATGAGGGCCATACAATGGCTAAATGGCAGAAGCCAGTCGGTCTGACTTCATCTCCTGGCTTGATTCTTTGGGCAGTATCACCTCTGTCCAAAACCCAGAAAAACATATCCCATTCTTCTTCTCCCCAGGAAGACAGTGCCTTTCATGGAGGAAGTTTGATTTCTTTTAGAGAGATTAGACTCAAGATGATCAGAGAGGGCAGGGCATGGTGGCACACATCTGTAATCCCAGCAGCTGGGGAGGCTGAGACAGGAGGATCACCAGTTTAAAGCCAGCCTCAGCAAAAGCGAGGTGCCAAGCAACTCAGTGAAACCCTGTCTCTAAATAAAATACAAAATAGAGCTGGGGATGTGGCTCAGTGGTCGAGTGCCCCTGAGTTCAATCCCTGGTACCCCCCCCCAAAAAAAAAAAAGATGATCAGAAGGACGAAATGGCTTCAACTAAGAGAACTTGGCCTTGATGTGTCTTTGTCTGGTTTTGGTATTATGGTGATACTAGTTTCATAGAATGAGTTTGGAAGGGTTCTCTCCTTTCCTATTTCATGGAATAAGGAAAGAAAACTTCAGACCACTATCCCTGGTGAACATAAATGCAAAAATTCTCAATAAAATTCTGGCAAATCAGCAGGGCACGGTGATGCACACCTGTAATCCCAGTACTTTGGCAGGCTGAGACAGGAGAATTGCAAGTTCAAAGCCAGCCTCAGCAACAGTGAGGCACTGAGCAACTCAGTGAGACCCTGTCTCTACATAAAACACAAAATAGAGCTGGAGATGTGGCTCAGTGGTGGAGTACTCCCAAGTTCAATCCCTGGTACCAAAAAAAAAAAAAAAAATCTGGCAAATTGCATACAAAAACATATTAAAAAATAGTGCACCATGATCAAGTGGGGTTCATTCCAGGGATGCAAGGTTGGTTCAACATACGGAAATCAATAATGTAATCCATCACATCAACAGGCTTAAAGACAAGAATCATATGATTATCTCAATAGATGCTGAGAAAGCATTTGACAAAATACAGCACCTCTTCTAATGTTCAAAACACTAGGAAAACTAGGTAGTAGGAACATACATCAACATCGTAAAAGTTATCTAAGCTAAGCCCAAAGCCAACATTATCCTAAATGGGGAAAAATTGAAAGAATTCCCCCTAAAAACTGTAACAAGACAGGGATGTCCTCTTTCACTACTTCTATTCAACATAGTTCTTGAAACTCTAACTCCTGAAGAGCAATTAGACAGATGAAAGAAATTAAAGGGATACTCATAGGAAAAGAAGAATTCAAACTATCACTATTTGCTGATGACATGATTCTATATTTAGAAGATCCAAAAAATCCTACCAGAAAACTTCTAGAATTAATAAATGAATTCAGCAAAGTAGCAGGATAAAAAATCAATACCCATAAATCAAATGCATTTCTTTACATCAGTGATGAATCCTCTGAAAGAGAAATTAGGAAAACTACCCCATTCACAATAGCCTCAAAAAAAAATAAAATATTTTGGAATCAATCTAACAACGTAGGTAAAAGCTCTCTACAATGAAAACTACAGGACACTAAAGAAAGAAATTGAAGAAAACCTGAGAAGATGGAATGATCTCCCATGCTCCTGGATAGGCAGAATTAAAATGGCCATACTACCAAAACTGCTATACAGATTTAATGCAATTCCTATTAAAATCCCAATGGCATTCTTCATAGAACTAGAAAAAGCAATCATGAGCCAGGTGCGGTGGCACATGCCTGTAATCTCAGCGGCTCAGGAGGCTGAGACAGGAGGATCACAAGTTCAAAGCCAGCCCTAGCAACTAAACTATGGAACCAACCTAAATGCCTTTCAACAGATGAATGGATAAAGAAAATGTAATACAAAAAAAAAAAGAAAAGAAAAGAAAATGTAATACATATACACAGTGAAATATTAGCCTTAAAGAAGAATGAGATTATGGCATTTGCAGGTAAATGGATGGAACTTGAGAACTTCGTGATAAGTGAAATAAGCCAATCCCAAAAAACCATAAGCCAAATGTTTTCTCTGATAAGCGGATGCTGATCCATAGTAAGGTAGGAAGAATGAAGGAATTTTGGTTTGTGTAGAGGGGATTGAGGAGAGGGGTGAGGTTGTGGAGATGGGAAGGTCAGTACAATGAGACAGACATTATTAACCTATATACATGTATTCTTACACTACTGGAATGACTCTGCACCATGTACAGCCAGAGGAATGAGAAGTTGTGCTCCATTTGTGTATAATATGTCAAAATGCATTCTACTGTAAAATCAGTATTTCTAAAAAGGGAAAAAAGAGAGAAAGAACTTGGCCTTGACCTTTGGACAGGCAACATGCTTCAAGTGTAACACCTGAGCTGGAGAAAAGTGTGTCAGAATCAGTAGACTACGAAACTGAGATCCTCAGATATGTGAGGAAGAGAAGGAGCTATTGTTCAGTTCTGAGTCCTGTGCTCAGAGCCTTCAGCAACCAGGGTACTGTTTTCTTTACATCATCAGTGCACAGAGAGGGAAGCCTTCCGCCTAGATGACAATTCCAGCAGGCCTGAAATTTTTCTGCTCAAGCTTAGAATAATCTGTAGTCGCTGTTAGTTGCAAATGCAGTTTCACTTTAGAAGTTAGAATGTTAATGAAATGTATTCATCAAAACTCTAAATTTACTGTTACCTGAAAATCTTTTCTCTTCTCCCAGTTTGAGGCTAACCAGCTAGACACCTCCAGTGGGGACAGTGTAGATGGGTTGGCATCTTCTCTCTTTTTCAACTCCTCCTGCCCCAGCCAGTTACCACAGCTCACACTACGGCCACTCTGGGGAAGCAAGTTGGAGAAGAGGTAACAACAGCTATGAGCTGGATTTGGGCTTTCTTGCTGGGCAGATGTTAAATTCTGCCTCTTTTTCATGGAGTTGCTTTCATGCCTCCTCCCAGGTTCCTGGCTCAGCCTTTTTCCCAAAGTTCTCTCTAACCTATGGATGCAACTCAAATCCAGTCTCATTTCATATAGTCATCTGAGACCCCTCCTCAGGCCTGAGCATTCAGCTCCAACCTTTTCTCACTGGAGTTCTTCTGCACAGGAGTCTGCTCTGGTTAATGTGTCCCCCACAAAACTCATGTGTTGGAAACTTAATGCCCAAATTCATTTGTTAATGGTATTTGGTTGTGTTCTGGTTTTTTGTTTTTTGTGTTTTTGGTTTTTTTGGGTTTTTTTTTTTTGGTACCAGGGATTGAACTCAGGGGTATTCAACCACTGAGCCACATCCTCAGCCCTATTTTGTGTTTTATGTAGAGGCAGGGTCTCACTGAGTTGCTTAGCGCCTTGCCGTTGCTGAGCCTGACTTTGAACTTGCGATTCTCCTGTCTCAGCCTCCCAAAGGGCTGGGATTACAAGCGTGTGCCACCGTGCCTGGCTGTTAATGGTATTTGGAGGTAGAGGCTTTGGCAGGTAATTAGGATTGGGTGAAGTCTTGAAGCTAGGCCCCCATGATGACATTAATATTTTCCTAAGAGGAAGAAAGGACCTGGGCTAGCAACTTGCTTTGCATCTGTGATGTCCTCTGCCATGTCATGACAGCAAGAAGGCCCTCACCAGATACTGAGCAAATATTAGTGCCATGCTCTTGGACTTCCCGATCTCCAGAATTATGAACAAAATAAACTTCTGCTCTTTATAAATTACCCAGTCCCAAGTATTTTGCTATAGCAACATAAACATAGACTAAGAGTCTTTGCAGGCTCTCTCTATTGTGGGGCCTACAACTGTCCAGAGGAAACTCTTACGCTTCCTTTATCCTGGAAAACTCTGGGAATGCAGGCTGGTCCCAACAAGGCTGCAGAATTCCTACCAGAGCAACTAATAAGCTCTCATCTCACCTTCCAGGTTTCCCAAGTGGTACCAGACCCAAGGCACCACACCCCCAGCTGTGGGTCACACATTAGGCTATTGGAGAAACCAGCCCACAGACACTTACCCTCACCAAGTTGGACATGAAGGAGCAGGGACCAGTCCTGTCCCCAAAATGAAACTCACAAGGACACTTTCTTCAAGGACATCTTCCTTACAAAATCCTCTCCTCTCTTTTCTACTTTTTCAGAGTCTCAGAATGAGCAATAGGGTTTCAAAAGTCTTGGAACAGATTCTTGGCATTTCTTTAGGAAATCATAAGGCAAGTTGGCATCTTGCTTTGGATTTTCATATCCGTGACACATATTGGCACTTGGTGGAAATTTTAGTTTTAAGGTCCTGTTACACTTATTTGCATTGACATTTTCCATCTTCATGAGCAGAGATAACGTTTTTCATTTTAAAGATAGGGAAACTGATCTCAGAGAAGTGAGGCCAGTGCCACCTAACCAATCAGAGATGAAGCAGGTCTTCAACCAGGTCTGCCTGGCATCTTCTGGGAGCTGCATGCACACTGGGCCAGAGCCCAAGTGAAGACTCTGGGGACCTATACGGAAATATTTCCCTCATTGAGGGCTTTCCACAAAAGAATCTGTGCTATTTTAGACCTGATTTGCATCTGTGGCCGCATTCTGCCCACATCTTCGTAGAACACATTCCTGTGGAGATTGGACCTCGTCTTGGAGAGAGAACTGGGACAATTCGAGTTGTGGGAGACACTGATAATTCACTGATAAGACCTGGCAACAGCCCTAGCTGGATGTGACTTTCAGCTTGAAGGAGTGAGCCAGGTAGGCATACTCACCTGGTCTATCATCCAAGCCAGACACTGTTAGAACCTAGCCCAGCTCAGCCAAGACTATAACTACTGGAACACAGGGATGCTGTGCTGTAACCCCAGCCAAGCCTTTTCCTTGCTGTTTTCTCATGTGTTTGGTCCAACACATGAGAAAAGGTGCAGGCTCAGGGCTTGGCTCCATGGATTCCTATGGGTCCTGGGATTGTGCCCCTTCAAACAAGTTTCCAACTTATCCTCAGGTTGACCCAAATGTATAGAGTCAGAACAAACTTATTTCCATCTCTTCTTCATGGTCTCGCAGGGATTCATTGGCTGGTCTTCTACACCCACCAAATACAAAGGGAATCCTCACACCCCACACTATTTCCCAGACAACTGAACCACCTCACGGGCCACTCAGCTGCTGAACGTTCCCCTCAGGGATACCAGGAGGCCCCGCCCCAACTTCTGGTGACAGCCACATCTATGAGGCCAGAATGTGGTTTTGGCCTTTCCCCAGTGAAGAAGAGAAACACACACACACACTCACGTTCATACACAATCACATATTTCTTTAATCTAAGACTTGCAACAAAAACATAAACACATTTTTAAGTATTGTTAACATTTTCGGTTTTGTTTTTACATGCAATTGGCTCATAATAGATATATTGTCTTGCCACTAGAGATTGAACTAAATTCATACTTAGGTCTGAAACATTTTTCCCAGGAAGCAATCTGCAGGATGCACCTCCGCCCCCACTGCAAAGATCATCTTTCAGTATGTTGTGCAGCGTGGCCTGGCTTCTTCCCAACGCAGCACCTCAAACCTCTGCACTCCAGAAGAGAGGCTCCACAGGACGGACACAACAAAAGACCCACAAGGAGGCTTCTCAGGACAAGGGAGAGGGGTCAAACATCTCTCTTCTATGCACTGGGAACAATTCTACTTGTCATCAAAATTACAGAGTTTGAACTCTGCTGGGTTTGTCTGGACTCTTACCCTCTCCATCAGAAGGAAGCACTCACCCTGTTATGTATGTAGGCTTGTATATCTATGCTTAGGAGAAGTTCTGGAAGGAAACACAGCAAAATGTTAAGAGTAGTTGTGGTAAGGGCTTGGAATTAAAATATCCTCATTTTCTTTTATTGTTACATGTGTTTTTATGATAAAGATGCTGTTTTTCTACCTCATCAAAGAAATCAAAGCCATTGGCCTGAACTGCCACAAATTCCTGCGGCCTTCTCCCCTCCCTCCCTAGCCCACACCATTTCTGTCCACACATCCATCCTTATCTCCCAAATCAGAGACCGAGGCGATCTCTCCATCTGGGTTACTGCTGCTGTGTTCTTATATAACTAACATGTAAAGCTGATCTGCAAATGCATTACAGAGTTGTTGGCAGGAATGGTACTTGCAAATTCTTAGCATAATATCTGATGAATAAAAAGAGCTCAATAAATGATAATTACTATTATTCACTTTGCAGTAACTCGGTTTCATCAACTCTGAAATGAGGTCATTACAGAACTTTACTTTTAGGATCATTGTAGGGATAAAATGAGTGAAATTTATGTTAAATACATAAAACTGTACCTGGTACATAGCAGGCATTCTGTGAATACTTGCTAGTATCAGTATTAGTAGCACTAATTATTATTCCTGGTATTAGTATTAGCACATTTTTCGTTTTCTCAAAACCTTGATTCATCAATTATCTCCCCTTCCCACACTTTAATCCAGTCTCTTCTCAGATTCCCTCTCTCAGTTTATTAAGCCTACTCTGCACCCCCAGATCCATTCATGACTTCATCACCTGTCTCTTTCCACCCTACAAGTCCAGGCATCTGAAAAAAATGGGTTTCAAGACATGTTCTTGCCCACTGGCTCACAGCTCACCGTTGCTCATGTGCAGAGTAATCGCTTCCCTCTCACCTCTCCAAAGAAACTTCCAGCAAAGACCACAAATGACCTTTTCTTGCCAACTTCAAAGGGCACATTTCAGTTTTTATGTTTCTGAATCTTTCTGTCTTATATAACTTCTTTTTTTTTTAATTTGTTCTTTTTAGTTATACGTGTGTGTGTGATTTTTTTTTTTTTTTTTTTTTTTTTTTTTTTTTTTTTTTTTTTTTTTTTTTTTTTTTTTTTTTTTTTTTTTTTTTTTTTGTACTGGGGATTGAATCCAAGGGCACTCAACCACTGGAGCCACACTCCCAGCCCTTTTTTTGTATTTTATTTAGAGACAGGGTCTTACTGAGTTGCTTAGTGCCTCACTAATTTGCTGAGGCTGGCTTTGAACATGAGATCCTTCTGCCTCAGCCTCCCGAGCCGCTGGGATTACAGGCGTGCACCACCGTGCTCAACTAGTAGAGTATATTTTGACACATCATACATACATGGAGTACAATTTCCCATTCTTGTGATTGCATGTGGAGTTACACTGGTCATGAATTCATATATGACATAGGAAAGTTATGTCTGATTCATTCTACTGTCTTTCCCATTCCCGTCCCCCTCCCTTCCCCCCACTTCCCCTTGTCCAATCCGGTGAACCTCTACTCCCCCCACCCCCTGGACTCCTTCTCTTTCCTAGAACTTTCTTTCCTTGCCACTCCTGTTCTTCTCCTACTTCTCTGGACCCTTGTTGACCTCCTTACCTGGGCTCTTCCCTCTGTTCCGTCCCTAAATATTAATGATCCCCAAGGCCTTGCCTGCAGCTCCTAGCCCTGGCCCCTTGCCTAAGCTCCAAATCCACAAGTCTGGCACAAGCGGCATATTTACACCTGGAGATCATACAGACTAAGATCACCTGATTATCCTCCTCAACCCAGTGCTCTTCAGGACTCCCTACCTCAGGAGGTGACTCCACCATCACTTTCCTCCAAGTGACAGGCTCAAGAAACAAACTCGACATCTCCTTCTAATCATGCCTTAAGTCCAGCTGGGTTAATTTCTCTACCTTTTCTCAAACCCAACTACTCCTCTCCCTATGAGTCCACATCAGTGCAGCAGTCAGAGCATTTTCTCAAATTCTCTATCCATCTTCCTCCTTCCCTTCTGCTTTTTGCTTTCTCTTTCTTTTTGCACAGACACATGTTGACTCTCTACAGTATGTGAGGCCTTAGGAATATAAAGAGAGGGAGAAAAGATAATGCCCCTAAGATCAGGGAGCTCACAACGTAGTCAGAGAGGGATAAGAACTCCAGCACCATGGAATAGCTCATGCAAGGAGTTCAGAAGCCAGTTTCTCTGAACTAACAAGGTTACATAAATGCGGATTGGTATTATTTTGCTATAATATTTCAAACAAAGAAGTAAAGACACTGTCAAGCAAGCATTCAAACCCCAGCTCTATGAAATGAAATTTGTACATTTATCGCTCTCCTGTATAAATACAGTTTATACTGTATTTAAGATATATACATATATATATCTTCCATATGTAACTATATATCTATTACATGTCTTTAAACATGTACCAACCTCCATGCCATTTTACAAAGTGATTTTTTTTTGCACAATACTAGGTTTTTGAGATTTATCCAGACAGCATTTTCACTGCTCTGTAGTATTCTACATAAACACTCTGTAGTATTTACTCATTCTCCTGTTGATGGACACATGGATGATTTCCAGCTTTTCCCCAATATGAGCAATGTTATAATGAATTCTAGAAGACAGCTGCAGAACTGAAAGACCTACACATCTGAAGGCTTTTAGACATTGCCAAATTGCCCTTCAATGTGACTGTACTCAGCAGCCTGTGAGAGCTTCTGTTTATTCTTTTTATCTACTCTACATCTAAACACTTGATAGTATCCCTTGTTAATTGCTGCCAGTCTGAGGGATGTGAGATGGTATCTTATTTCGTTAGAATTTTCACTTCCTGGATTATTAACAGAGTTGCCATTTGGATTTCCTTTTCTCTAAATTGACTTATCCTTTGTGTATTTCTCTCTTGCATTATTTATTGCTTTCCTATTTTATTTACAGGGTTTCTTTACATATCATAGATACTAACATCTGTCAGTTCTCTGAGTGGCAAATTTTCTTGCCCTAGTCTGAGTCTTGTCTTCAGTTGTTTTTTTTTTTTTTTAACATGTCTTTTTAAATGGAAATTGTCCAATTAAAGCAGGTAAAATGTTACTCATTCCCTTTATGATTTATTTTTGCATCCTTTTTAAGAAATCATTATCTGTCCAAATGTCATAAAGATCTGTCTGATGTCTTCTAAAAGTTTCAAAGATTAGTTCTTAGGTTATTTACTTTGGGCCATGGAAGTAGGAACCCAATTTTATGTTTATCCATGTGGATAACCAATTTTCCAAGCATCACTTATTTTTAAAAGTAATTTCTTTCTCCACTGATTTGAAATCCCAGCTGTTTGTATATCTTTTCCATATGTGCGTGGGTCTCTTCCTGGGCTCTCTGTTCTGCATGCCCACCCCACTCTCTAATTACTATTCCTTTATAATACCACTAAGTCTTGTTACTTTGTAGATCCAGTCTTCCTTCCACCCCACTGCCTTGTGTTCTTTTCCAAAATTATCCAACTCTTCATCTTCCATGCGGATTTTAAGATTAGCTCATCAAGTTCCTCTTCCACCCCCCCCAAAAGAAAACTTCCCTGGAATTTTGATTGCAATTTAATTAAATTGATGGATTTTATGGGAGAATTGACATATTTAGAATATCAGCTTTTCTGATCCACGAACATATATGTCTCTTATTTTCAGTTCTTTTCATTCTTTCCACAATGCTTCATAATTTCCTCCATAAAAAAAAATTATATCTTCTGTTAGATTAATCATTGAGAGCTGGGTGTGGTGGTGCACACCTGTAATCCCAGCTGCTAGGGAGTCTGAGGCAGGAGGATCGCGAGTTCAAAGCCAGCCTCAGCAACGGTGAGGCACTAAACAACTAAGTCTCTAAATAAAATACAAAATAGGGCTGGGGATGTGGTTCAGTGGTAGAGTGCCTCTGAGTTCGATCCCCGGTACCTCCCAAAAAACGTTAATCACTGGGTACCTCATACTTTGTTGTATCATTATGAATGGGATCTTTGTTTTTTCTATTACATTTTCTAATTGTTCGTTATTGATGAGTAGAAAAACTAGGGATTTTTCTGTTGACCTCGTGTTCAGCAATATTGCTGAATTCATTGAATATATCTAGTGGTTCATCTATAAATTCTTTGGAGTTTTTGTGTAGAAAATGATAGTCTGCAGAAAGTAACACTTGGATCTTTTCCTTTCCAATACTTATGCCTCTTTTTTTCCCCTTACATTATTCCATAGGTTATTATTCCAAGATGGAAAAGAAATGAACAGGTAGACTTGTCTAATTCCTGAAAGAATGCTTCTGAAATTGTGTCATGTGAATATGTTTGTTGGTGATTATTGGTGAATCAACTTTATCATGTTTAAATTTTTCCCTCTATTCAAAATTTGGTCATTTTTACCATGAATCGATGGTAAAATTTTGTCAAATGTATTTTCTGCACCTATTTATTTATTTATTGTACTAGGGATTGAACCCAGGGGCACTTAACCACTGAGTCACATGCCTAGCCCTGTTTTATATTTTATTTAGAAACATAAATCGCTGGGTTGCTAAGGCTGGCTTTGAACTCACTGTACTCCTGCCTCAGCCTCCCAAACCACTTGGGATTATAGGTGTGTGCCTCCACGCCCAGCCTTTCTATTTCTTTATATGTATTTTTAAAATTTTCACACAGGGTCTCCCTAAGTTGCTGAGGCTAGCCAAAACTATGATTCTCCTGCCTCAGCCTCCCAAAGAGCTGAGAGGTTGAACCCAGGACCTTTAACATGCCAGACAAGCACCCTACCACTGAGCTAAGTTCTCAGGCCTCTCCTTTAATTTTTTAATACAGTAAGTCACATTAGTAAGTTTTCCTAAGTTAAATATTATTACATTCTGGGATAAACTCTAATCATAGACTGCTTAATTCAATTTGCTAGTATTTTATTTATGAATTTTGTATCTAACTTCATAAGTGAATGCAGCAGTTCTCTATTGTTGCATAATAATTATCCCAAAGTAGTGGATTAGAACAATAATAAATATTCTCTCTCCATTTCTGTGCGTCAGGAATATGAGAGCAACTTAGCTGCCTGGTTCTGTCTTGAGGTGTCTCATGAGGTTGCAGCCAAGTTGCTATCTAGTGTTGCAGTCGTCTGAAGACTCCATTATGGCTAGAGGATCCAATTCTGAAATGACTTGCTCATATGATGGACAGATTGGTTCTGGCTGATGGCAAAAGGCTGTTTGTCACCCTGTGGACCTCTCTATAAGGATACTGGAATGTGTTCATGACGTGACATGGCAGCTGGCTTCCTGCAGAGCAAGAAATCCAAAAGGGTAAGACAGAAGTGGCAATGTCTTTTATAAACTAGCCTCCGAAGTCATACAGTGCCACACTTCTGCCATATCCTAATGGACACAGTGACCAGCCATGAATCAGGGGTGTGACTCTCAGGAGGTAAGGGTCATTGGGGGCCATAGTGAATGCAGCTACAAAAGTGAGATTAGTTTATGATTTTCTTTTCTTGACCTAGTATGATTAATATCAGGAATATATAAATCTCAAAAATAAATTTCCCTGCTCTTCAAATCTCCGAAATAGCTCTTTGAAGTTTCAGTAAAAATCTTCCTCTAAAACCTCTTTTTGGTTTGTTGATGTTGTTGTTGTTGTTGTTGAAGGAGATGTTTGACTAATTACACAATTATTATCAATTAATTCAAATTTTCTGTCTTCTTGGCCAAATTTGATGATTTACATTTTCTAGGAAAGTATGCATTTCCTATATGTTTTCTATTTCATTAATATGAAGTTGTTCTATCATTCTTCATTATTTTTAAAATTTTCTACTCTATTACTAGTTATTCCTACTTTTTATTCCTAATGTTGGTTATTGGTAACTTTTCCCCTTGTTCCTTTCCTTGATGAGTTTCATTCATCATCTGTTTTGTTAAGTTTTGGTTTTTTTTGAACCATCTTTTAGATTTCTTTCTTTCGTTTTCTATTTCACTAACTTTCATTTTTTACTAATCTCTTCCCCCTACTTTCCTTAGGTCGACTTTAGCCCCTTGTATTGAATGAATGATTAATTTTAACTTTTTCTTGTTTGCAATAAATGACTTAAAATCAGAATTTCTTTGTTTCAGTGTACAGGTTCTGATACATACTAGTTTTGTTGTTCTTTATTTTTTAAACATTTGGTGATTTTCATTGTGATATCTTTTTTAACTCATTTATTTAGGAGCAGCTCCAAAGAGGTCCAGATGTGTAGATTTAATGATTTAAAATGATTTAATGTGTAGATTTAATGATTTTAAATGATTTAATGATTTAAAATGATTTAATGTCATTTTTGTTGAAAATTTCTAATTTGCTTGTTTTGTGTTAGAGGATAGCATTTACATGATATTGACTGGCATCCTCTTTCACCTGGTATAGTTAATATTTATAATGAATTTTTCAGTGCATACTTTAAAATAAATATTCATTTGGAAAATACTGAGTATATTAAACTAAGCTTTGTAATATTGTGGTGAAAACCATCTATATACTTTTATAGTTGTTGTTGTTCTTTTGTTTTGGTAGCAGAGATTGAACCCAGAGGTGCTTAACCACTAAGCCACATCCTCAGCTTTGTTTTATATTTTAGTTAGAGACAGGGTCTCTCCGAGTTGCTTAGGGCCTTGCTAAATTGCTGAAGCTAGCTTTGAACCTATGATCCTCCTGCCTCAGTCTCCCAAGCCACTGGGATTACAAGAGTGTGCCACCACATCTGACTATATACTTATTACATTTTTATCTACTAAATATGTCTGTGTCAAAGATGTGTTACAATCTCCTGGTTTAAAATTTGTTCATTTTCCTTTGTAATTCCACAAATTTTTGCTCTACTGGCAGGAGCAGAAAGGTTCATGATTATCATATCTGCTTACTGGACTATTCTTTTTATTTCTTTGTAAGATCTTTTATTCCTTCACTATAAATATTCTTTGTCCTGATTTTACATGATAGTAACACTGTCATATGAGCTTTCTTTTGAATAATATTTGCACATTACATTTTTGTTCACCATACTATCTTCAGCCTTTGTGTTTGGTTTTGTTCTATGTGTGTGTCTTATAAGCAGCATATAAATTAGCTCATGTCCTATTATCCACTCTGGTCATCTCTGCATTTAATTGGTCAATTTAATCTACTTATATAAATAGTGATTACTTATTTTTTACTTATTAATAACATTTTATTTTATTTTTATTTAATAACCTTTTTCCTTTTTTTTATTTTTTAGTTGTAGGTGATAGAATATCTTTATTTTATTTTTATGTGGTGCTGAGGATCGAACCCAGTGCCTTATGCATGCTAGGCGAGCACGCTACCACTGCGCCACAATCCCAGCCCAATCTTTTTCCTTTTTCTCTTTGCAAAATCTTTGCTTTTTTCTGGGAGAACTTAAAGATTTTTTCTAGATTCTCTTATTTTTCCTCTATTGGTTTGGGAGCTAAATATTGTATTTTGATTCTTCAACTTGTCCTTAATTCTTAACTCTTAAATATAATTGTAGTTTATTCCAAAAAATTTAAAGTTCTTCCATTTCTTCTTTTTTTCTTACATAACAAGGTCATTATTGCTCTTCACCTAAACAATCCTTAATCTTTTGTCATCTAACACATTGCTGTCCTATAGAAATGAAACATGAGGCGGGGCAAGATGGCGGCGTAGGCGGACGCAGTCGCCGAACTCGTCAAACAAAAGACCAAAAACGGCGGTACAACCTTTTTCCACCCGGCTCTCCAAACACCAGAACAGGAAATTTCACTCCCGAGTGTAAGCAGAGCCAGCAGACGTCGACACAACGCGACGCCAGTGGCTGTGGGCGAAAGCGGCCCGGAGCTGCGTGGCTGCGGGCGGGATCCCACCGACTGGGCTGGGAGCAGATAGCCCAAGAATTCACTCCAGCAGCTGTGGCTGAAACTGCCCCGGGCAACGCTGCTAGGGCCGTCCCAGCTGCTCGGCTGTGAGATAACACAGGAATGAAAGCGGCCCCGGGCGGCAGCACTAGCAGCTCGTCTGGGAGCGGATAACCCGGAATCCACTCCAGCGCGCGCGCGGCGGTCCCAGCGGCTTAGCTGGGAGCGAAAACCCAGGACCTGCCTCGGGTGGTGGCGGCTTCTACTCCAGATTCCCAGCCCTAGTGCCCTCCCTACCACACAGGGCCCACAGCAGGATTGCGTGTACCCACGGCCCCAACCGCCAGCCACTGAGGAGCGCAAATTCAGGATAGGAGAGGCGCCACAGAGGCCACGAAGACAGCTCAGCACAAAGACGGCTTGGGTCTGCTCCAGCTGCATTCCAGAGTGCCTGAGGAACAAAGCCGTGGAGGACGCAGGCCTGCTAAAAGGTACTTCCACGGGGGCCCAGTCAACAGGAGACCAGAGTCTGCTGCTCCAGTCTCTGATGAGCCTAGTCTAAAGGGGGACATTGGAAAGCAACTCTGTATAAACTTAGACGAGGCTTTACCAGCGACCCAGTCTTCCACCAGGCTAAGAAAACTCGCACCCCAAAACACCAGCGAAG